>JAQZBX010013793.1:27591-39594 GCA_029593785.1 Cabassous unicinctus
GGGGGGCTGGAGCGAGGGAAACGTCCTGGGAGGCCGTGGCTCTGCCCTGCCTGAGAGCCAGAACGTGCTTCTTTCCCCGCACGACTGTGGGGCACAGACCGAGGTGGGGCCCCCAGACACAGACAGGGCCCCAAACAAGGAGGAGCGGAGCCAGGTCCCAGGTGCGGAGGTGGAGCCAAACAGCGGGAGAGCCCCTGATTCCGAGAGAAGCTGGCTGAGAGGCTCCCGGGAGGTGCGGGCTTTGCAGCTGGCAGGAGCAGAGCAGGGCGCGCACGGCACAGACCTCGGCCTTGTTAACCTTCCTGATTTCAGCCATTCTTGTGGCTAAGGAAATGGTGAACAGGAAAAAGATTTCTCTACAAGAATGCCCACTGCAGTCTTATTACTACAGCAATGCAATGAATTAGCCAGACGGTGAAATAATTAGGAACTGGATATAAATAATACGGAGCCTATCCATACAATAGGCCACTTCAAAAAATATGTAGAAAACTCAGGATCTGGGAATCCATTTATGATATATATATAGTCCACGGTTGTCGTAGCATGTTCCATGTGAAAAACAACATATATATATACATACGTATTTGCACTGCACGTAAAAAGCTGTGGTCCCTGGGGTCCAGTCTCAGAGCCGTGTCCCATTTAGAGCCATCCAGGCTTGCACTTCCCTCTACTGCTCACACGTCATCTCCTTCAGACATTCCAGGGGGTCAAGGCCCTGACATGTTTACAAGGCGATGTCTCCCCCTCTTATCTAGCATCCCAGGCCCTGGGGTCCTCCCACTCTCACACCCAGACCGACGCTCTCGCTCCTGCACTCACCCCCGTCCCCTCTCGTCTGTCCTGTGCCAGGGCCTGCTCCAGGAGCCGCTTCCAATGTGTCTGTTGTCCACATGCCCCTCACCGAGCGTGCCGCTCTCCTGTTCAGACTGGCCTCCCCCGAGATCCGGTGCTGACCTTCAGCACCCACGCCACCCAACAAACCTGAACTCGCAGCGTTCGGCTTCATTCTCATTCATATGCTAGCAGGAGGGTAAGCCTCCGTTTCCCCTCCGGTAAAATGGGGACAGCACTACCTGCCACACGGGAGGCTCCCTGAACTCAGCAGCGGCACCTGGCAGCACCTGGCAGGTGGCCCAGGTGTGTGGCTCAGCGTGTCTTAGGTCCTCGCCCCCTGTGCCCTCCCGGTCAGTGTGCACACACCTTGAGCGTCAAAAGTGAAATCAACCCGCGCAGAGCGCAAACGCCGCAGACGGAGCCTCGTCGGCCCGCCACTCCCAGGACCTGGAGAAGGTCCCATAACCCAGCCGGTGCCCCAGGAAGCGGGGCAGATTCATGGATTGTACTAATCCCCAGGGGATCTCAGAGGCGCCTCCGCCCTCCCCACATGGGACCGCCTGGCTCCCAGTCACCTCCCTGCCACCCTGCAAATGACGTAACGGCTCCCTGACTCAGCTTCTTCATCCATCCAGCAGGGATGGGAAGAGTACTTACCTCACAGAGCTGCCTGGAGGCCACGATCAGCCCAGAGCAGCACAAAAGTGAAAATCACAAGCTGATACCACCACACAACCTCGAAATGCTAGAATTTAAGAGTAAGGAGGACAAGCGTCGGCACGGCTGTGAAACCCGGGGAACTTTCATACGCCGCTGGCGGGAACACAAAATGGAAGGAATACTGTGGAAAATAGCTTGGCAGTTTCTTTTAAAATAAAACATATATGACCCAGCAATTTCAAGCTACGGTATTTACCCCAGTGATTTGTACACATCTTTATCAGCTCAAATATACATATGTATGAAAGCCATCCAAATAGTCATCAATGTGAGAACGGATAAAGAACGGATACAATGGAGGGCGACTCAGCAATAAAAAGACACCAAGCGCTGGTCCACGCAGCCTCCTGGATGAATCTCACCAGATGCAAAAAGGAGTGAATGCAGGAGGAGTCCATTTCCACAAAGTTCTGGAAGACAAAAAGCAAGAAAACAGAATGGTAGTTGACTCCGGCTGGAGGGGGGCGTTGATCAAGAATGGAGGGGCACAAGGGAACTTTAGAGGGTGTGGCAGCATTCTATCTCTTCATTACATGTTGTTTGCAGGAATGTACACATTTGCCAAAACTCTACAACCTGCACACTTACAGGCCTGAGGCTTTTAAATGCACAATTACACCTCAATAAAATTATACCACAAACCCTGGCACACGGTGAACTGTCTGTAAATACTTTATTGTCTTTACTCTGAAAGCTCTACTTCCGTGGACTCAAGAGGCACCCGGGCTTGCTGGACACTTGGGAACCCCTAGTCCAGGCGTTCTTAGCCGTTTTCATCCCAAGGACCCCTCTGGCAGGCTGGTGAAGCCCGGGGCCCCTCCTCAGAATAAAGTTTTGCATGCATAAAATAAAATGCACGCAATGATGAAGGAAACCAATTCTTTTGAAAAACAGTTATCAAATATTAAAAACAGATTTGTGAGCTAAAAATGCATGTGCTTCTTTATTAATGCACTAAATAACAAGCCCTACCAGAGGGTCTGATAATTATCATAATTTCAAAGTAGCGGTGAGTGTAAATGGTATTTTGAGATCTCTGCAACAACAGCAATGGGAAGTGAGCATATCTGGGATGCCTATTGGTAACAAAGCCACAGGTACTGTGAATACCGTGGGGCAAAGTGGGGGGTGTTGCATATTCATAACTAATGCAGGGGCTCAATTCCAGTTCAAGGTCAGTGGAAGCAAAGATGCCATTTTATTTTCTCAGCCAGGCGCATACACCTTTGACACCCTGCCCTCATCCAACCCTATTTCTAGAGGAGGAAATGGAAGCAGAGCGTAGAGATGGTTTTCCAAAGCTGCACAAAGTTTGAACTGAGACCCTGGTCTCCTGTCCCCCAGGTCCACTCCCTGCACTTTAGGGATAGCTACATAGAGCACTGAGCCCCGAGCCCAGCGTGGGGGACGCTCACCGGGACGGCCACGGCTGTGATCGCTGCAGGCACAAGCTGCATGCACAGGCATACCCACACACATGTACACACTTGCACACTTGCACGTGCACACACACTTACACATGTGCACACAGTGTGTATGCACACTTGCACACTTGCACACTTGCTCCCGGACCCCACAGCCCCTGGCAGGCCCGGCACAGGCGTGGGGCCCCCAGCGGCCAGCAGGCCCACGTCCACCCTGTGGCTGGCAGGCTGGCAGGTTGTCAGTCAGCCCGGCGCCCGCCGCGCACCCAGCCTCTGCCCGCATTAACTCCCTGCTGGGATAATTCTTCTCCAGCCTTTTTTTTTCTGGCCACCAAGTGGGCCTGCCACCACACTGCTGTTTTTCATCTTGTTAATTGAGTCATTTATTTCATTAAAAGGTGAAACTTTATCAGGGTTTACGTGCCAAGGGTGAGAAGGTATATTTCATGATACATCAAATGGCCACGGCTTCAGGTGTCTCTGTATTTAAAGACAGGCTGGGGGCAGGGGGCAGAGCAGAACCAATCCTGCTCAATTAAATTGTCCTGATTTAAAAAGCAGCCACGATTCATCCCCAGGCCACGCTGGCACCAGGAGGAGTGCTGCGACGGGCCCGCCCACCAGAAAATGTGCACGATGGTCAGCGCAGTCGAGGGCGGGAGCCGTGTCCTGTGCCTGTCCGGCTCCGCGTCACACTGCTGGCTCTAGCTGCACTCTCTCCCCAGCGCTCAGGTCTGAAACCCAGGCGGGTCTCCTTTTGCTCCTGGCTCCCTTGCTCCCAGCTCCCAGGCTCCAGGCCCCTCAAGGGCAGACACAGGAGACCTCTGGGCCCTGCCCCATCCTCTGCACCCTTGGCAGCCTCCTCACCAGCTTCCAGGCCATCGAGCACTTGCCGGGAATCCATCCTGCATCCTGAGACCACCAGAGGGACCTTCTAGAACACGGAGCTGAGCAGGCTCTGTCCCTGCCATGACCTTCTGGGGCCTCTCCCCACGACCTTTCAGACAAAGTCCAAGCCCCCTGGGCCTGCACCTAAGGCCCTCCTGCTATGGCCTCTGCCTCCTCCAGCCTCCACCTCCTCGGCCCAGCATTCCAACCACATGGTGCTTCAGTGCCTTGGGATCCCGGCTCCCTCCCCCGGGAATCCTCTGCTTTCCTCCTTCCCCTGTCAGTGCTTCTCAGCCCTGCTGCCCAACGAGGCTCCCTCAGCAAGATTCTAACACACACCTGTGCCGGGGTTCCACCCAAGACCAATCGAGTCCGAACCTCAGGCCCGGGGCATGGGCACTGGGAGTTACGAACCCAGAGTTTCTAATGTGCGGCCAAGGCCAAGAACCACTGGTTTGCTTCCTACCCACCCTTTAAGAACAGGTTCATTTATCACTTCCCCCAGGAAGTCTTCCCAGATCTCTCCCCCAAGTCCCTCACCACCCAGCGATGAGTGCACAGGCATCCCCTGGGCCCTGGGGTTCCTCCAGCTTCCCTCTGGAAGCAAGTACCGTAGGTACCACTGGACCCCCTGTATGGGGCACATTCGAGGGCAGAGCGGGGCCGGAACCACAGGGCACAGCCCAGAGCCTGGCCACGGAGGGCGGCTGCTGGGTGACTGTGCAGCATGGCTTGCTTCCCCGGCCGAGGGTCAGGGAGAGCAGGGCCCTGCCCTAGCAACTGAGCACGTCTCTGGGGCAGGTGGAAGGGACGGCAGGGCACCGGCACGGAGGCTGGAAACTGCCAGCTGGTGGGGATGGAGTCTTCCAGTTGTTGGATAAGAGGTGGCACCAAGAGGTTGAAAGAGCCCGGAATGTGGCATTCCATGCCCTCCCAGCCCTGCCACTCCTCAGCTGGGCGTCCTTGGGCCACTGGCTCAACCTCTCTGAGCCCGTGTCCTCATCCATAAAGTGGGGGTAACAGTGCCCTAACTCTGAGGGGATTGGGGAGACCATGCATCGTGTGGGGCGCAACGCCCAGCGCCCGTGTGGCAGCATCCGAAAGAATAACCTCTCCGTGAAGGAAGGTTATTCCTCCCATTTTCCTGGCTTCTCTTCTTTTAGAGCCTGGAAGAAACCCAGCCAGCAGCCAGCTCGGGGTGGACGCTGTGCCTTCTCCGGCAGCCACTGCTTTCCTGCACATCCAGAAGATTCGGGAGGAGCAAGCCTCAGCCCTGATGGTTTCCACGGGAAAACACAACAGAGCTGACGGACTGTAGCGGGTTTCTCTTTAACTCAGTTCGCACGTGCACTTACTAAGCACCTGCTGTGTGCCAGGCCCATGCTGAGGGATGAGCAGGAGCAGCGTGCATTTTCCCGTTTGAGTCGCAGCCTGCTTCCTGGACCGGACATCAGCGCCGTGAGGGTCTGGCTGCGCCAGCCTCGCCCTGGATCCCCTTCCCCACACGGGCAAGGTGAGCGTGCAGCCCCCAGGCTCGCCAGCCCA
This sequence comes from Cabassous unicinctus, assembly GCA_029593785.1. Taxonomy (NCBI): domain Eukaryota; kingdom Metazoa; phylum Chordata; class Mammalia; order Cingulata; family Chlamyphoridae; genus Cabassous; species Cabassous unicinctus. The sequence continues at coordinate 33,009 of JAQZBX010013793.1, forward strand.
TTGCAGAGAGCAGAGGAGTGAGCGCACACAGCCCAGGCTTTCTGGATGTCAGCGAGGAATTGCAAAGATCGTATGAGACGAGGTCTCCCCGTAAAGAATGAAAAGCCCAAGTCCAAAGGCTGTGTCTTTTAGGGTGAGCTCGGCCATCTCCCCAACGCCAGCCATGAGGATGGTCAGGACCATGGGGCGCGGGTGGCCCTCTCCTGCCCCTGGTCTCTGTGCCTTGGTCAAACGTTCATGGATGAGGCTGGTCACAGTTAAGACTTCACCAGGACACACAAGGGGCAACCGTGGCTGCGCTTGGGTACATGCTGTGTACCCAGCTGTCCTTGCCATCGTCCCAAGGGTGAAAGTCCCTGCCATATGTGAGGACGGGTCTCTTGTAACCCCCGGTCATGGGCTCTCTGCCTGCCACCAGCATGGCTGTGGCCATGTCGTTCCCCTGCCCTCCCCCCAGCACACACACACACTCATGAACACACACCCGTGTGCACACACTATTCCCACCCACACACCTATTTAAGTCTAGTCAATGACACCCCATCTCCCAGGACACTGGGACCTGCTGACCCCGCTCCAGCCTCGCCTCCACCTCTGGGAGAGCCAAGACTCTGGAGTGGGAGGGTGGGAGTCCTGGCCCCACCCCTTGCTGGCCACGTGACCTGGCCACGTGGCCTCGCCTCTCTGTGCCTCAGTTCCTCATGTGACACCTGGTCGGGTGGCACCTGGCACTTGAAATGGGGCCTGGCTCTAGTGCACAGTCGTGGGTGATTGCTGAGCCTATAACCGCCCCATGCACGCAGCTTATTCCCACCCGACTGAGCGGCTTGCAGTTTGCAGAAAGCAAAACGTGGCTGTTCAGAGAAGGCCTCTAGGTTGCAGACTTGTTGCTCCATCTGTTTAAATTATCTTTCCCCTTTCCTTCCCTTCACTACCTCAAGGCAGCCTCTCCTCAGGCACCCCCTCTTCCAAGAAGCCTTCCTGGGCTGCTTGGGTGTCTGAGCTTCCCTCTCTCCTGGAATGCAATTAGTTGCTTGCTTGTCTGTTTCGTAAACTAGATGATGAGTTACTACCTCTCTCCTGCCTTCCTCCCTCCTCCAGCCTTGACCAGTCCTGGGGCAAACAGGACCTCAAGAAGCACTGGCTGAAGAAGGAAGGGAGGGAGGGAAGATGGAGTCTCGTAGCCCCTGGCTAGGTGACCTCAGCACTCCTTAAACATCAAACCACTGCTCACCATCATCCCCTCAAGCTCCGCTTTGCAGCCGGCTGGTGTCCTCTGACACTCGGTGAGTTCCATCTCCTCCTCTGATGAGGCCTCCATCAGAGACGACGCCACGCTCTGTATCACACGAGTAGTCCAGGAAGAATCTTCTGGGAGGTTTTTGAACTTCCTGTTGAAGCCACACAGACATAAAAAAGGAGGAAGTGTAGTTTTTTAAAAGGCGTGATATTGTCTTTCTTTAAGAAGAAAGATCATGATAATACGCTCTCTCCAGGCGCAATGGGGCAGGAGCCAGTTAAGCAAAGACCCGAATGGGGGACAGGAACTGCACACGCCGTTACTGTTACCAGATTTATTCAATTGCCCCTCCCAGAGCTTTAGACAGCTTTGAGTTTGGTATTTTGCTCAACTAGCAACAGATTTTGCCTTTGTCAAGAACAGGCTGTCAGCGCCCTAGATGTCTGTACTAGCTTTCTCCTACAGTCGCCTCGTCCTGTCAGGGGAAAGCCCTCCTGTGGAGGCCACTGATGAACGCCTTCTCTGCATTTAAGAGCACAGAAACGCAGAAGGAACAGCGCATTAGCTGCCGGAAGTTCATATGGCCCCCCACACTCGCCACCAAGTGTAGCCAAGCTTCTCAAGGAACTCCGTCTCCAGGAATTGCCCAAAGTTGGATGTCCGAAGGGGCCTATGGGAGACGCACTTTCCACATCTACTGCTCCGTGTGGCTGGAGGTGGGGTGAGCTGTCCCAGCGCCGTTAGCAGGCGAGCGATGCTAAGGTCTCTCACTTGTGGCCTGGCCCTGGGGGCCTCCGGCCTCCTCAGCCAATGCATCCTGGATGTTGGTGGAAAGGTAGGTCCCCGACCTCGGGTGGCCTGGGCCGTGCCACTGAGGATGCCTCGCAGGCAGGGCAGGAAGCCGCACAACACAGCACCTGCCATCCAGGTGTCCAGGTGTCTGCCCCCAGGTATGACCACACACTCCCAGCACCCACTGCCACGCAAGTGCCATCCACCGGCAGGCACAGTTCTCATCCCCCCAATAACTCAGCATCGTCATACTTATTACCCCTGTTTTACAGAGAAGGAAACTGGGGTTTCCAGCAGGAGTCTGGCATGTTTTTAGTCAGCAAATGTTGTGTCCCCTGTGCCTCGGGAATGGTGATGTGTCCTTGGCATATGACGCCTTCTCTAATCCTCACGTTAACTCTCCAGGAGAGGGATTATTAGCCCATCTTGCAGATGAAGACACCAAGGGTCAGGGGAGGTGAAGAACGTGTGCCAGTGTCAGCCAGAAAGTAGCAAAGCCAACATTCAAGCCAGGCCCACCTCGGCCCACAGAAAGCCCAATGTCACAGAGGATCATCAGCCTGCAGAAAAATGAAATGGAGAGATGGGCGGGGAGCCAGACCTCACCTCCCTGCTGCCTTCTCAGGCAGAACTTCCCTCCTTCCCTATGCTCAAGCGTCTGATTCTAAGCCAGGGTGGCTCGTGGGCGCCACACTCTCGCTTCCTCCGTAACTTTATGGTTCACGTGAGTTTTTCTCCCTGGACTGGGAGACTTCATGTGGAATTCTTTGAGAGTGCCACACTGGCTAAGGTCTCCTGGAGCTGGGACTTCACCCACAGCTGCAGACTCCATCCTCCAAAGACAGCATTGACAGGCACCAACTGGTACAAGGACAAAGCCTTACGCCAATTTATGAACTCATGCAAGTGTCAGAAATCTATGTGCTTAGAGGGAAACTGAGGCACCATGCTGTCACAACAGGATCAAGAGCCCTGACTTTAGAAAACACTTTCTCCAGTGTTTCCTGCAACACCTGGCCTCTGCGTGGAAGGGCCCTTCAGCTCCTGACAGTAACTCAAAAAGCCTATTTGCCCACACTGTTCCCTCTGCCGAGGTCTCGAGGCCTCTGGAATGCCCTTTCTCGCCTGACACTCCAAAGTGGTCTTCAAGCTGCCTCACTGTTCTTCCTACGTGGTCCCACACCCTCCACTGACTCGCCCCTTTAAGCCCTTATTTCTTGTGTTGAGCTCATCTGCTGTGTGCTTGTCTTGCCCAGCAGACTGAGAGCTGTCCATGGGCAAGGACCCATGCCCAATCCACCCCTGGATCCCTACTAACTCAGGCCTGGTAGCTGCTAGGACCTTGTTCTACCATCAGGCCCCATCAACCAACCAAGACCTAAGTTTCTTTGCCTTTTACACCGTGATTGGTATTCACAGGGGAAGGAAATTAAAAGAGGACATTTGTGGTCAAATTGGTGGGAACCACTGAACTAGTGGAAACCCCTCATTTTCCGCAGAGTCAACCAGGGGCCTTGAAGGGAAGTGCCTTGCGCAAGACCATAAAGCAAGGTGGTGGCATCGCAAGAAATATGACCCTGATTCTTCTGATTCATGGTTGCCACTCAACTTCCTTGCTTGAGAGTAGAGGTTGGGAAACTGAGGGAGAAAAGGGCAAGTGGTACAAGCAAGGGGAATGGCCTCGTTCTGGGGACATTGGCTCTACAGCTAGCTGAGGGCCCTGGGGCCAAAACTCATGCTGGCTCCAAGCCCTCCTTTAAGGCTCCCACCAGTGTTTTCTCGGCATTCACCGGGCTCTCCTGTGAACTGAGCTGGGCACGGCTCCGTGGACAGTTACAGCGTGTTTACCAATGTGATGGCTGCACCTTCTTAAAGGTCAGAAGAATTCAAGAGTCATTGGAACCACCTGGCCTATGGGATTAGTTTCCAGGTTTGCTGTAACAAGTTAACCACAAACTCGGCAGCTTAAAACAACAGAAACGTGTCCTCTCATCATTCTGGAGGCTGGAAGTTCAAAATCAAAGTGTTGGCAGGGTTGGTCCAGAAGGTCTCGAGGGAGAACGGTTGCATGCCTCTCTCCTGGGTTTGGTGGTTGATGGCAACCTTTGGGGCTCCTTGGCTTGGAGCTGCATCACTCCAATCTCTGCCTCCCTTTCATGTTTCTGTGTCTTTTCATTTTTTGTCACTTTTAAGTTCATTCATCACTGGATTTAGGGCTCACCCTCATCCAGGCTGATGTCACTGGATCTTTTTCCAAGTAAAGTCACCTTCTGAAGTTCTGGGTAGACATATCTTTTGGGGGTCACAATTCAACCTGCTACAGGAGGTATGGGCTGGCCCAAGAGGGTTGAAATCTGAAGTCCAGCAGAGTTAACTAGACAAAGAGGGAAAGAAACAGCAAAAAGAGAGCAGCAAGCAGGGGACAAACAGCAAGATGAGGAAGGTAGGCTCTGGGTCACAGGTGCGTGCAGGTCTTGGTAAAGAGTTTGCCCTTAACCCTAAACCAGTCAGCCACCAAGGGGTTAAGAAAGGGAAGAGCATAAGCAGATTTCTGTTGCGTTAAGGAGAATAGATTGGAGAGGGGCTGGGGTGAATATGGGGAAATAATTAGGAGGTTACTGCCAAGTCAAAGTAAAAGATGGAGGTGGCTTCACCAGGGTGTAAAGGTGAAATGAATGGCAAGAATGCACAAAGGTCAGGAAGGAGGAAATGGAAGTATGCTCTTATAAGGCTTTTATACTATACTTGGAGGCTAAAATATCACTTCAACGTAGACTGTGATAAGTTAAAGCAACCACAAAAATTATAAAATAAAGCTAATGAGCCAACAAAGGAGATAAAAGTTAATCATAAAAATATTCAGTTCACCCAAAATAAGGCAGAGTTAAAGGAAAAAATGAACAACAAATATATTGGACAAATAGAAAAAAAAATAGCAAGATGATAGATTTTAACCAAACTATATCAATAATCACACTAAATATAAATGGTCTACCCAGTCTAACTGGGGTGATACAAAAGCATGATACAACAAATGCTGCTGGAAGAATTGGATAGCCATATGCCAAAAACACTTTGATCCACATCTCAAACCATAGACAAGAACTAAATGGATTAAAATGGATTATGAACCTAAAGGTAACGCCTATAATAATAACTCTTCCAGAAGAAAACATAGGAAAGTGTCCATGACCTCATATTCCTATCTCTGGACATTTTGTCAGGCAGTTCCCTTTACCTAGATTACCTTTTCCTTTATCTCTTTGTATCAAGATATTGCATGCAATCATTGTTCTTTCAAAATCTACAATTTTGCAAGACCCAAATAAAATACGACCTCTTCCACATTCTCTGAACTTTTCCAGGTAGTTTTTATTCTCCTTTTAAATGTCCCAGCATGTTCTATGTTTTCAGCATTTCTCACTTACTACCTAGAATTCTTATTATTCATTTGTGTGTCCTAATTTTCCTATGAGACAGGAAGTTCCTTGAAGGCAGAGATCAGGTCTAATTTAAACTCTAACTTTTCACACACAACACCAAGCAAGGTACTTGGCACAGAGTAGCCTATGCTAATATTTTTCAAGCACTGACCATATGTCAGGCTTCATTCCAAGCTCTTTAAATGTGTTAACTCATCTAACACCATTTGTGAGGCTGGTAGTATTATTATCATGCTTAGGTGAAGCCACTGGTGCTTAGAAAGGATACAAGACCAAGATCACAAGGCTGGTGACAGCAGGGGCCAGATTAGAATCCTAGCAGTCTGACCTAAAGCCTGTGCCCTCAACCCAGACACAGTACCTCCAGCTTTCCCACTGAGGTTGGTGCCCCCAGACAGCCCCCATCGCTGAGTCACAGGAAGGCAGACCAGGAAAGTAGGGAGCTGGGTATGAAAAGTAAAGTGAACCATCTAGAGCTTACATATGAGCCCTGAGACGTGCAGTGCAAACAACACACCTGGAGCTCTGGGCCAGGTCCTGGAAATAGAGACCTGACTGCCCACTCTCCCCTGCTGGGTCCCAGGTCCTTCCAGCAGTGCCCAGCTGGGGCTCCACAGCCAGCATGGCAGCATGTATGGCAAAGAATGCAATGCCTGGGCTGGAGCCCCAACCCTACTACTTAATGTTCATTCATTGACCCAAAAAGTATTTAGTTGACCACCTGCTCTGTGAGAAGATCTGTGTTAGTCTCTCTGTCCTCATGGAGGTTATACTGAATGGAGGAAACCTTAGATGTCTGGCCTTACGGTATATACTCTCTGAACTTCAGAGAGTTTGTGTTTGTTACATAGCATTGAAGACTATTACACCTATCTTTCAGAATTACAGAACATATTGCCCATAGTGGGTGCTCAATAAAGTAGCAAATTAGTTGATCATGACTAGTGATGTATTTTTGTCTGGGAATTGGAGGGGCCAGAGGTGCCTGTCCAAGCCAAGAACCTAAGAGAGAGGAAAACATGCACCAATATCGTAGACTGGAATATCGGAGCAGGAGGATTCTCAGAGGCAACTAGTCCAATGCGTAATGTTTTTCAAACATTTCTTTAAA
>JAQZBX010013794.1:0-39401 GCA_029593785.1 Cabassous unicinctus
GCGGCGAGGCAGCCCATCCAGAGTCCCCACAGAACCAGCCATGGAGGAGTCTCAGCGATCATCCCAGGAAGTCCAAGCTCCATCGTGACCTCCTCTGCAGGGACTCCAAAATCCCTTTTGGCCATACATTATAGTCACATATGGATGACAGCCTGAGAGGTCTTCAAAGATAGCGACGATGGGGGAGTCTTCCTGGTATCCCCCAGATGAGACATAATAGGTACAAGTAAGATAGATCTGGGTTCAAATCCTGGCTCTCCAATTTACGAGGAATCCAACCTTTGTTAAATTACTTAATCTGCCTCAGCTTTTTCACCTATAATATGGAGGAAATAAACTCATTTGCTTTGGGTCAGTATGAGGATTAAAAAAAATAGGCTTAGTACTGTGAGCTCAATAACAGAGTGGCTTCTTATTGTAATGAAGTCTTGCCTGGATTGAAAATGAATTATGATGCATTTGGAGAGCTAATGGCCTTATTCGTTCTCTCTGTATCACTCACTGTACTATATGACCTAATGCAACTGACTGTGTCTAGATTAAAGTTCTAGTAAGTCTTGAAACTATAAATGTGAAAATCTCCTTGCAGAGCTCTGCCTTTCTTAGTGCTATTTCCAATGAGAAAAATCACAGTAGAAAGTAGCTTCAGAAGGAGGATGTAGAAAGGGTCAACCCAAATTAGGTGAGATACATCTGTGCACTGAATCAAATTCAGCTAGCCAATCGAATAAATGATGATGTTCAACAAATTCTATTGGCCATAATGCTGTTAAAAGTTGGGCATGGTGTCCATGCTCTAACTCATAGGAGCGTTTATCACAAAGATGTGTCATATACACAATGCTGCCCAGGCTTCCCAATAAATGACCATGAGGTTTTTGGAAGGTCTATGGCTTTTTACACCTGTTTTGATCATCTTGGGAGCTGGGATTGGACTTCCCAAACCAAGAGGCAACCCACAGACTCAGGGGAAACAGGGCAAGCAGAAATATAAATCTTTTTGGCTTGGTTTTATTAGAACCTCCGAACAACTTGAGGGTTGAAACATGAGAAACTTTGGGGGGAGATAGACAAAATTTTGCTGCAGTAACCTATCAGACTGGGGTAAACTACCTAAAGCTGAAAATAAACCCCATCATTGATGAGAGTCTGGAAGTGTTTTAAATGTAGTTTAAAATCATTCTGCAAGTTCCAGAAAGACGTAAGGTTGAGTCTGATGGATAGTTTCGCCTAGGTTGCAAGAAAGCCATCTCAGTGTTCATCTGAGACCTCTTAAAAATAAGCAACCCCTACCACCATTGATCATCTACTGTATACCAGGCGATTTACTTTTATTAATGATGTCTAAGTCTTGCCACGTGACTGGTATGCATCACTATCCCAGTCATAGAGACGAAGAAACTGGGATGAGAATGGTTAGTAGACCACCCAAAGTCAAACAGCTTCTAGGTGGAAGGGCTGTCATTCTAATCCAGGTCTGATGGTCTCTATAGCTCTGAGGTCTTTTCTCTAGCAGCTGGAGATGACATTAACTTACACATTCATTTATTCATTCATTCTTTCATTCATTCAACATAGAAGTAATGAGGACTTACCATGTACATAGACCTGTACTAGGAACTAGGCTACAAGAATAAGCCTGACTCAGAACAGCTTTGTAAACTAGAATATTCACAGGTAACTGCAAAATTCTCTGTCCTGAAGGGAAACAGAATATTCTGAAAGCTAGTTCTGTGCTCCATTAGAAGATTTTATATGATTCCACTCATTGGGGAGAAGTCTAGGAGAGCAGAAGCAGAATTACTGATCACAGGGCAAGACCCCGGGCAGAGAGAAGGAACTAGAGTCAGCCATATAAGAGCAAACACCATTGTTTCTTTAATGTAGGAACAATGCAATATTTAATTTCGAGAACAAGAACACCGGCCAGCCTGCCTGAGACCATTCTCAACTTGGCTGATGAGCATTGGCAGCTTTTGTCTCGAGCCTTCTTGGGGAAACAGAGGAATTTCAATATCTCCTAAACTCTGATTCCACCATTTTCTTGCTCTAAAATGAAAGAAGTTAGCCCATTTTCTGTTCATGATGACGTTCACCAAAAAGAGTTTAGGTTCTGACACAAGGAGGGTTTCCTTCCTTCCATCAGGAACCACTCCTTTCTCTGCTTAAATTAACCATCCTTTGAAAAGCTGCTTCTTGTCCTGAACTTTATAGCCTTTCTTCACCTGCAGTGTTTATGGTGGCACAGATTTGCATTCCTGATCTTTCCTCTTCGATATTCCAGTGAACTTACTCGGCTGACTCAGTGACATGCGTGACATCCCGAGAACCACAGGTTGAAGTATCATGAAAAGAGCATGAAAGTAGCACCATTTGCCTCATCATAAGAAGCAAAAATGCGTACGTGGAGGGAGAAAAAGCTATGTTGAAAGAAGCATCCTGCTAGTATCAAAACATCAAAATAAAGATGCATTTAAGTTTATGGGCTTATAGATCATAATTTGGTGAAATGGGAGTTTAAATGTAAATACATTGACTGGCCCCAAAGGACATAAAGCAGAAAACAATGTTCCACTAATTGCTGATATCTTGCAAGTAAACATAGTTGATATCTATTTATCAAGTCTTTTGCTCAGATAAACAACCAAAAAGTTAGTTACAGCCTCATCTGTACAGATATATTGAGTCTAAACTCCCACAACAGCAGCAAAAGGGTTACTTCCAACCTAGCTCTGGGACATGGCAATACACAGGTACGGGTGCCCTGAACATGTAATATTTATAACAGTCATACAATTTTAATTTTTTTCTTCTTTGCTATGAAAGAAAAAATACTTTTTTCTTGTCTTTTTGTGGTCAAGCTCAGCACTGCAGGGGGAAGAAAAATAAAAAAAGGAGCCGTTTCGGTTTGGAATTTTCCATTCTCCTGGATCAGTCTAGCTAGGCGAGCATAGCAGGGGTTACTGTACCAGGAAGAGCTGCAGGTACAATTATTTGTCTTGGTGAGTTTTAGGAATGCTCCGCAGTTCGCGAGGCCGAGTTAACCTGTGCTAAGCTAGTGAGAGTGCCTGATTCACTTGTACGTCCCTGTCCATGTACAGTGGTTCTGCGTAGACACACAGACCATGAGACTGATCCCTGCTATCTCCGCGGCCAGCATTTGTGATCACTCTTGTCTTCCTTGGAGTAGAAATGGCTATAAAAGTGTTTACTCCCCAAATTTCCTCTCTTCCCCTTCCAAATCCCAGATATTTTCAGAGTGAGAATTAAGTAATTATCGGGACCAGGCCCCCTGTAATTCTCCTAAAAACAAGCACATAAAAGGAGATGCAGGGGCCTTGGTTTGGCAGAAGAGGGAACATGTTAGGAGACACATGGGGCTGATTGCTGGAGAAAGAGAATAAAACGTGACTCCAAACCCTTCATGTTACACAGCCCCGTGTACAGTGAATCCCCCTGTGGACAGTGAGTGTGCTTATTAGTACAGATATAAGAATGTTTTTCCACGAATCAGAACAAATGCACAGTAATTATAGGTGCTATTTGGGCAAAAATACACCTAAAGCAAAAGTACTACATATTGTTTGACTCCATCTATACAAAATGTAAATATAAATAAATTTATAGAGTCAGAATTAGATTAGCGGATATGTATGGCAGGGGAAGGAGAGAGGGATTGAAAGGTGACTGCTAGGGGGTAAGGGGTTTTTTCTTGTTGGGGTGGTGAAAATGCTCTCATATTGATTGCAGTGATGAGTGCACAACTCTGTGATTTACCAAAAGCCATTGAATGTACACTTTTGATGGATTGTATGAATTGTGAATATGTTTCAATGAAATTGCTTTAAAAAAAAACTTTCATGTTAGGAATCATAGTTTTGTATGTGCTTCACGAGTGCTGGTACCCAAGACTATTTAGAGAGAGGGGCTAGGCAACTGTTGCAGTCCTAGAGTCTTCTAGACAGGGTTGTGCTATTATACTATGGGGCACCTTGCTCTCTAGAGCCATGATTCTTATGCTTTTTTATGGCCTGCATCTATCTGGGGATATGATTTAAAAACAAAAGACGGTAGACAGAAAAATTTGTAAACACACAAACATATTCAAAAAATTCGTATCCACTTTCCGGGTACTTACTGACCCCTGAAGCCCCTCCTTGGGATTCTTTGGACCTGAAGTTATAAACCCATGCCAGAGGAAACTAGAAAATAATCAAAGCTCACTACTAGCCGCAATTCACAAAAAAGTGGGGGGTGTAGAAAGGAGGAGACAGATAAGAAGGAAAGGTAAGACAGAGACTTCTCCACAAGGAATTCTTGCTCCCCCCTCCAAACTGGTGCCAACAATCCATGAATCCATGAACTTCCTGCATCTATAGAAGTAAGTTATAATCATACTCCCTAATATTCATTAAATGCTTATTATATGCCTGGCATAGTCCTACATGTTTTATCTGTATAAGCTCTTTAAATCTGCACAACTCTGGAAGGTAGGTACTTACTACTCATTTAACAGGTGAGGAAACTGAGGCACATAGAGAATAAAACTCTACATTCAGACTTTATGACTCTAGAACCCCCACTATGAATACCAGTGCAACCTGCTTTCTTGTAGGGTTTTGTCTTCCTGGCAGAGCTTGCAACACTCACTCCATAGGAAGTTTCAATCCAGGTGTGCTCTACCCAGATTGGGGGGTTAGGGGAGGCGATGCCTTCCAGGAAAGGATGCATTAGCCAACTTTGTAGACCATTTCCAGATACGGATAACTCAGAAGCCTAATGTAGTCCATTTGCTTATTTCAAAATCATGAAAATAAACATGAACTACAATGATGCCTTCTATTTCCTGCCATGAGAATGCCTTCAGCCATAAGTTCTGGCACTGTCTGTGATTGGCTGATGTTCTGGAGATGGGGGTGGGAAGCATGGAGAGATGGGGGTGGAAGATCTGGAGAAAGCCTCTCTTCTGAGCTTCTTCCCCAAATCGGGGGAAAGTGTGAACGCGTCAGTAAATATGGGAACATGTTTGTAAAGCATTGTTTTCACAAGCAACTATCAGGGTCAGGGAGCCTTTAAAATCCTCCCAGGAAGTTATCCCAAATGTGTGGGCGGAATCCTGGCTGTAGAAGCTTCCTCACAGTGTGGGCACTCAGCTAAGCCCTCCGGCTTTGATAAGGTGGAATCAAATAAAACCAGCCATAAATTGCCTTGGCAGGCCCAAAAACAGTCCAGTGGAGCCACAGGTTTCTGCTTTTGCTCTGATTCAGGGGTAGGATGGGGTCTGCCAGGAGGGGCAACATCGAGTACCTCACACTGTACAGGGCTTGTGGTGGTCCTGTGCCTTGCCCCCCATCCCCGTCCCTCCCGAACCTCTCCATGGTGATCTGGAGTGTCACGAAGGTAGAGCCATGTCACAAAAGGTGGTCAGATTTAGCAAGAAAAGGGTCAGCAAAGCCTTCAGAAAGTAGGGAAAGCCTTATGAAGCGCTGTAAGAAAATTATACAAAACACTGTAAAGCTTTAAAATATATTTAAACATATATAAATATCTATTTATTTAAATTGATATTTATTTATAAATATATTTAAATATCTATTTATTTAAATAGACATTTATTTATAAATATATTTAAATATTTATTTATTTAAATAGACATTTATTTAGAAATATATTTTTGTATTTATAAATTTATATATTTATAAATTAAAAATATATATTTACCATAAGAAACATTGAATCAGTAAGGATTAACCCTTTATATACTTTTTCTATAAAGGGCCAAATAGTCAATATTTGATCTATTCGGTCTCTGTGGCAACTGCTCAATTCTGCAATTGTAGAGTAAAAGCAACTGCAGACAACACATTCATGAATGGACCTGGCTATGTTCCAATAAAACTTTATATATGGATGCTGAAATTTGAATTTCATATACCTTTAAAGTATTATGAAATTTTATTCCACTTTTGATTTTTTCCCCCAGCTACTTAAAACTGTAAAAACCATTTTCAGTTTGCAGACCACACACAAACAGAAATGGGGTTTGATTTGGCCTTTAGGCCATATAGTTCGTGGATTCCTGGATTAAATAACCCGTATGGCTTTATGAGTCTCTTCTGGTTGTATGTCAGCATTGCTCTGCCCTGAAGATGGAAGAAGCCAGCGCACTGGATGGCTGATGTGACTGTGGGCCAGCTAATAGGGGGAAGGGGGCAGCAGGTAGGGAAAGAGGGTGGGAGTAGCCCAGGGCAGGGGGACTTCTAGGCACCTTTGTGGGGTGGGCTCTGCATTGTCCAGGGGTACCGGAAGGCCTGCTCCCTAGAGCAGCAGCTCAGAACCTTTTTAGGCCCTAAGAGGAAAAGTAAAGGAATTTTATCCATCATCATCCAATCCCGAGCAGGGCTGTGTGTGCCTCTGATGGAGAAGGGGCTCCCTATGTGGTGAGCTGTCCGTCCAGACGGCTCAGCTGCTGCAGCGCCCGGTTGGGGGAGGAGGGCTGTAGATCATTCCTTTAGCCAGGGCAACTTAAACTCTGCAGGGAGCCCGTGTTTCATTTACTCCATTTGCCAAAATTAAACAAAATTAATCCAAGTTGCCACATGCGTTAAGACACTTTTTGTTGAAGGAGTTCATACATGTGAAAGAAAAGTCAGCCCCAAGAATTCAGAATCAGTTGTTTGCCCACAGTTGGTTTGGGCCCTTTTGGAATCAGGGCCACAAATCCAGGGTGAGAAAGAACTGAGAATATGGCAATGGGCAGAAGACAGTTGAGCCTGTCCACAGGACTACCGACCCCACTTACAAGGGACTGTATCCTCTGTACCATAAAGGGGTGCCTTACCTGCTTCTGGACTTAAGAGTGCCACTTTGTGTAATCTGTGGTTGTGGGAAACGCTTTCTTGGAGAGCACATCATGTCTGCCTCAGTGGTAGAACTATATCCACCAAAATATATTTACTTATTCACAATTTTTCCCAAATATATGAGGAGTGTAGACGGCTACCTGTGGCCTTCTCCTGTGGCCTCAGCTGCCTCTCTCCTCGTCCACACGCTCACGCCGCCAAGCAGAGGCTCCTAATGACATCACCATGCTGAGTACCTCAAGGCTAGGGACATGCGCGTCCCTCTTCCTGGACAGATTACCCTCTCCTCCACCTGCAGGTAACTAATGACGCTCTCTCCTTCCAAATCAGCTGAACGATGGCATCCTCTGGGAAGCTCTTCCCAGCCCACCAGCATCTCCCATCTGGACTGTGCATCCTTCACGCAGCAGCCAGAAGAAATTTTCAAAAATATAAATCAGGTCAAGTGACTCCCTTTCTTAAAAGCCTCCTGTGGCTCCCGCCATGGCCTCTGTGGCCCCATGGGATGGGGCCTCTGCCTATCTCTGATGCCTCCCTGTGCGCCACCCTTGTTGGATTCCTGCACTGCTCAAATCCACCAACCATGGCCCTGACTTGGGAATTTTGCACTTGCCTTCTGTTTGTGGTTGCGGTCCTAACCCTTCATACCTGAACTTATTTGGAAATAGGGTGGTTTCTAGAGTAGGGTGGACCCTAATCCAATGGGGCTGTGTCCTTATAAGAAGAGGAGAAGAGACACAGATACACAAACAGAATAAGGACGGCCGTGTGAGGACAGAGGTGCAGACTGGAGTGGCGCTTCAACGAGCCAGAGGTTGGCAAGGATTGCCGGAAACCACAAGAAGCTTGGAGGAAGCAAGGAAAGAACCTCATCTAGAACCTTCTGAGAGGGCATGACTCTACTGACACCTTCACTGCAGACTTCTAGCCTCCAGAACTGTGAGAGAACGAATTTCTGTTGGTTTACACCACCCAGTTTGCCGAACTTTGTTACAACAGCCTGACGAAACAAATGCACCTTCCCTCTGCCTAAAACCCTTTACCCTCTGATCCTGACGGTCATTAAGGTCACTGATCCTCAAGTCAGGGGTGAGAAGACAGACAAAATTCCTCCTCTTAAGAAGCCGACGCCCTTGTAGGAGAAGACCAAGAGAAAACAAGAAATGCCCAAGTAAGATTGAATTAGGCAGTGTCATATACTGTAAAAAACAAGCCAAAATACTAGAGATGATGTGATAGACATTTGTTCACCACTGTAGAGCCAGTCCCTATAAAAGTGCTTGGAATGTTCCGAGCATTGAAGAAAGATTAATTGAAAAAATGCATTCCCCTTTGTGTGCTTTGTGTGTGTGTATTTTTTTCTTTACATTTAAACAAAATGGATCGTAATTTATGCACTTTCATGTTCTACTTTTGCAGTTAACAATATATCTTGGAGAGTTTGCCACATAAACACATATGATCTATCCCATCATTTATTGGTTTCATTGAATTGCATTGGACCGTTTATTTTTCATTTTTTATTTCCGCGCCACCTCCCCCGCCACCCTGCAAGATGGCTTCCTCGACTGTTTGCACACTGTTTATTGCTGGTTGTTTTTTTGCTCGTTGTTTTGTGCTCTTTGCTTGTTGCTTTTGCTTGTATTCTGCTTACTGTCTGCTCTTTGTTTTTTGCTCATTGTCTGCTTGCTGTCTGTTTTCACTTTAGGAGGCACTGGTAACCGAACCTGGGACCTCCCATGTGGGAGGTGGGCACTCAACTGTTTGAGCCACATCTGTTCCCTGCTCTGTTTTTGTTTGTTTGTTTGCTTTTGCTCGTTGTCTGCTCATTGTTTGCTCATTGTCTTCCTCGTTTATGCTCGATGTCTGCTCGTTGTCTGTTTGTCTTCTTTAGAAGCCGGGACCTCCCATGTGGGAGGCAGGCACCCAACTGCTTGAGCCACATCTGCTCCTGCACAGTTTATTTCTCCAGTTTCCTGATGACTGATCACTCCCAATTATTGGTTTTGTTTTGTTTTTGTAATTGCAAACAACACTTCACTAAACATTCTTGAGCATATATCTTGATACTTTGGGTACTACATCAGTGGAAAAAAAATTCTGGCAGTAGAATTATTGGGTCAAAAGAATATGAGTAATTCAATTTTGATAGATATTACCAAATTACCCTCCAAAGGATGTCACCGCTTGTACTCTCACCAGAAATGTATGATAATG
Source organism: Cabassous unicinctus (assembly GCA_029593785.1). Lineage (NCBI taxonomy): Eukaryota > Metazoa > Chordata > Mammalia > Cingulata > Chlamyphoridae > Cabassous > Cabassous unicinctus. Next base: position 9,081 of record JAQZBX010013794.1, read on the forward strand.
CTCTTTCCATATACCTCACAGGCCCTGAGTGTTATGAAACTTTTAATTTGTCAATCTGATAGGTTTCTTCTTGTTGTGTTTGATTTGCATTCTTAATTATAAATGAGATTGAACATCTTTTCATATGTTTATTGGCTATTTGCATTTCTTTCTGAACTGTCTTTTCATATCCTTTTCCCTTTATTTTATTGCATTGTTCATCTTTTTTTCTTATTCTTTTCTGAGGATTCTTTGTAAATTAAGGAGATTTTCTTTATGATTAATATTGCAAGTATTTCTTCCTGATTTGTCATTTTTCGTTTCATTTTATTTGGTGTATTTTTATTTGCCATATAGAGAAGTTTTTTGTTTTTTTTTTCCTTTATGGTTCCTAGGCAATTATTTATTTTTCATGTAGTAAGTTGTCTTGCCATGAATAAAGTTATTCAGAATATTCTAGAACTTTTAGATTCTTGTCTATAAAATGCTCTTAGAGGACACCAAGGAAAACTTTCCAATCAGTGACTGAATATGACATTCCTTCCATGATATCCTGGTGGTTGATAGCCAGCTTTTCCTTTAGCTTCCCCAGCAACTATTTTAAGAGGCAGCCTTTTATATTGCTAAACCACCTTGTTATTCATTTGTTCAGATAAGAGTTGACTTGGCTTAGTCATAAAGGAACTATGTTCCAGGTGGGAAGCATACAGAGGTCAAGAGCAGGAGATTACGGCATCTTCAGAGGGAATGCACATGCTTCGCCTTTAAATGTGGGGTAGTTTCCCCTAATACAGAGCCAAAAAACTGTCTTCCAGTATTTTTGCATGACTTTGTGATATAGTGAACATGTTCAAAATGAAAGATTCCACCAACTTTTTCGATCTGTTCTGCAAAAATCAAGCCAATACTACATGATAAGGATCATTGCTAACTAATTGGGTAGTAAATTCTGCCACAGATTTCACACACTGGTGATATTATCAAGTAATAAGTACTTCTTTCCACTTCACAGGCATAGGATGTACTTCTGTGAGTTTGTCTGTAAAATAAGTTCTCTATATCAATACCATTTTCCACTGACTTTTATTATGTAATTAGTTATAAGATGGTCTTGTATCAAAACCCATTATGCAAATAGAGATATGTTCCCAGGGAGAATGCCTGAGATAGAGAGGTATATAGAGTACCTAGAGATGTAAAGAAACCACACTAAGAATTGTGAAAGAAAAGAGGCAATAACTCCAACCTTCACAAATGAAAACTATAGAAAAGGGGTACAAAGAAAAAAGGCCAAAGATAGATTTATCGTTCCAAACGATCACCACTACACAAACTTCTGACTTTATTTCCTCACTTCTCTCCTCCCTGGGAGGGGAATACAGAGAAGTTCCCGAAACCAAGGCTAGAATTCCCATGATGCACTCTTTTCCCAAGATGGCTGATGTTACATCCACTTAGGAAACAGGGATGGTAAGGTTGCCAGATTTAGCAGAATTTCAGATAAGCAACAGATAATTTTTAATGTAAGTAAGTCCCAAATATTGCATGAGTGCCCTGTATTTTACCTGGCAACCTAATGAATAATCAACTTCTTATTTTCTAGTTGGAAATTCAAAACTCCATGAAGGTGACTCCTGAGGCAACACAAAACATAGGTCTTTATATTATATGTTAAATGTACTAGGTTGCCATACAAGAAGACATCCTTATCCTAAGAAGTTCCACACAAATTAGAAAAACCAAACCACATATTTTACTTGCATATAAACACATGACTTGGGAAACAATTACCACTCACTTTCCCATTGGAAATGTCTGGAGGATTAAAAAAAATCACTGTATTTGTTCTATTTGGAGCAGCATTTCATATGCAATCACATCATACCTGCTAAGATGGTCATTAACTGGAGCCAGACAAACTTTGCTGTGCAGAAGTCTGACCATGCGGTAAGAAGTCCATGGCACCTTTTTACAAGTATCCCTTTGGAAATGTCCAAATTGGGAGGATTGAAGTGAGAACAAGTTCTCTCTGGATTGTGAGTGAGAGTGATCACTTGACACCTCTTGGACCCATTTGAATTAAAGAAAAAAAATAACAGCTTATATAATGACTTCACAAAGAAACCTCCCTAATGACTAGATTAGAATAAATGTTCTCATCAGCTAAAGCAAGTAAAGGAAAAAATGAGTGAGCAAAATCACAGCCTATATAGAACAATAATTATACAAATTGCTCAAATATATATTAACTCTTTTGTTACTCAGAAAAGCCCTGTGAGGAAGGGACTCCTATTATCTCCATTTTTCAGCTGAGAAGGCTGAGGCACAGGGTCAAATGAGGATGCAAGGTTGCAAAGATAGCAAGCTGCGAGCTGGAATTCAAACCAAGAAAGGAAGATGGTGTCTCCTTTCTGAGACGTCCCTCCCCCCTCTGATTATCTGACAAGCAACAGAAAAAAATTAAGTTTTTTCATTAACCAGGTGGAACAGATATAGTGGCCTTCCAGAGGTCTCCTTCTGATTTCACGAGAATCCTTACGAGGCAGCCTCAGCCTCTACAAACAAGACTGAACTCTACGTAGGTACCCACTGAGCTTACGTAATAGTCTTGATCTACTGACCAGCCTCACCGCTCATCTCGCTCCCAGAAGTAAAGTCCAGGGGGACGGCAAATGAGAGTGCATTGAGTCAAGGACCTGTCTGGCAGACGTATGACTTTGGCACTTGGCATATCCGGTGCCAAAACACTGGGATCATAACCTCATCACTAGTTCCACTTTGTAGTTGAGGAACTTGAGACTCCAAGGAGTAAAGTAACCCTACAGAAGTCCGCAGCTAAGAAGCCCCAAAGCCTAGAGTTGCATCTGGTCTGTTTGTCTCCCTGAGAGGAGTGGGAGCCCATGGGCTAAGTGCACAGGTTGTGGGATTCAGGCTGCCTGGCATCTAGTCCTGGTCTAACACTGTGCAATGTTGTGTAAGTTATTTAATCTTTCTGTGCCTCATTTTCCTCATCTGTAAGTTGGGGATAATAAGAGTAGAATTTCTGTTAGAAATAAAGAAGATGATACATGTAAAGTAACTAAGACATTTCCTGGCACAACTGCCAGCACTAACAAATGCTAGCGATTGCTATTGCCATGGCAATTGCTATTGTTATTACTCTAGCTCTTGTTCTTGCTGTTACTCTTGCTGTTACTCTTGTTGTTACTCTTGCTAATACTCTTGCTTTTACTTTTGCTATAACTCTTGCTGTTACTCTTGCTATTACTCTTGCTGTTACTCTTGCTATTACTCCCCTGTTGCTGTCTCAGTTTGCCGATGCAGAGTACCAGAGAATGTGTGGGCTTTTTATAAAGGATATTTAATAGGGATGAAAGCTTACAGTTCTGAGTCTGTGAAAAGTCCAGCTCAAGGCACCATAAGAAGCTCCTTCTCACCACAGTCAGCTGCCAGGTGTTGAAGCAAGATGGCGGGTGATCTCTGCCTAGTTGCTTGGCTCGTCTCCCCCAGAGCCTCAGCTGTTTGAGCCTCTCCTTTCTGTCACACGGCAGGCTCAGAAGGACAGAGCTCTCTCTTCCTGTGTGTGTCTCTGTGAGTGTTCGTTTCTATCAGACCAAGCAAGAAGATGGGGACTCGACTTGAGTCACGCCTCACTGACGTGGTACAATCAACAGCCCTAACTCGATCTTAACAGGTGATCTACTCAAAGGCCTCTCAGCTGGATTAAATGCAATCAAAGGGTGTCACACCCAGAGGAACAGATCAGTTTACAAACATAATCTTGCTCTTTTTGGGATTCATAAAATAATCTCAAACTGCCCCAGTTGCGATTGCGGTTCCTCTTGCTGTTACTATTGCGGTTACTCTCACTCTTGCTCTTGTTCTTGCTGCTTTGTTGCTATTACACTTACTACTGCTAGTCCTCTTGCTATTACTCTATTACTATTCATGCTCTTCATATTTCAGTGCATTGTCTCTGTGTTATTAAAAAGAAGGGCTATCCTGTTCAAAGGTCTCTAATTCTTGCAATTCTGGAAATCTGGAAATCTGGAAAAGAAAATGAAACAAAGATGCAAGTTCCTTTGGGAAAAAAGAAGTCCATGTGGAGGACTGCTGGGAAAAGATCAAAAGGAGAAACGATCTGGTATGTCCCATCCTTGGGGTTTCAAATATTTTATTCCCATTTGATTGCACTATTCATGTGCTGACACTTTGCATGAATGTGGAAACTTCTCTGCTTGGTTATCAATGTATTTTTATGAGGATCAATGAAACAAAAAACCCAACTGTATTCCTGGATGCCTTGCCTGCTCCTGCCTACTGCCCCTCTCTCCACCCCGCTCGCCCCCGCTGCCCCACAGGAGCATCACCTTGAACCATCTGAACATGCATTTGCCTTAAAGTCAGCACTGACGAATCTACCTGTCCTCCTTGCTCACCATCCCCACCTTTCCAGGGACAGTGTCGAGAAGCAGGTGAGAAGGAAAGGAATCGAAGGTGAAAGAAGCTACTGTGTGGTACAGCGTGGTGTTTTAGGCTTCATCGGACTTTGTTTTCCTTGCCTGAGTGCCTGTCCCCTGCTGATGTGATGTGGTCAGTTCCGTCCTTCCGCTTATCTGCTTCATTCAGGGGAGCTGTAGGTGATGGCTGCTGAGTCCATGCGTCCTCTCAGTCTGCATGGGGATGGATGAGTGGGCTCCAGCCCCACCAGCCTTTGCACAGACACATCTCCACGTAGGAAGACTGGCAACACAGCTGAAGCTTTATTCCCTAACATGACTTAGGGGCCTTTCGTGACAGCCTTTGATGACCTTTCCTGCCTTATCCCTCCCCACTCAGCTCCACTGAATTTCTCTCAACCCTTGAATGCCCACTGTGCTCACCCTCCCCTCAACCATGCCCCATAAAAACAATTCCACTGCATGGAACACTCCCTTCCCATCTCTCTTCACCCCTACTCATCCTGATTGGCTGAATTTCAATATGGCATCTTCTAAGAGGCTGTTCCTGATCACCAAGTCCAGGTTAGTTTTCTTTCCAGAGTATTTCTGTCAACACACATGTATTCAACACTTTCTATGTGTGAACGTTCTCTAATGGAGAAACTAGAAACATAAGCAAGATAATTTCAGAGAGTGGTGAGGGCTATCATGGCTATGAAGGGGAAAATATGGTAAAGTGTAAGGCAAGGTAGCTATATGATATTAAAAAACTAGGTATGGGCCTTCTGAAGGAGGAAGTAGTATTTAAGTGGAGTTCTGAAGGGCTGAGGAGCAGCCAGCCATGGAAAGAGTTAGGGCAGAGTGTTCCAAGAAGAAGGATGACACATGCAAAGGCCCTGTGGCAGAAATGGGTTGACTGGTATAAGGGAAAGACAGCTTTCTGGGAGAATCCTAGTGGTTTATTGGCTCACCAGTGAGTCATTCACATTCATTGGTCATCTGACAGGTGACATTTGACAGGCAAAGAGCAGTTAGATATATGAGGAAAGCTGTAGAATAAGGCAGCTATCTTTACTGCCTAATGGTTGTGTGGCCTTGGACAAGGCATTTAACCTTTCATCAGCTTCCTTAGTATATGGTAGTGCTTAAAAACAGACCTTAGAGTTGGTCACACAACTCCTTTTTTGGTAGTTGGGTGGTAAAATATTTAATTTTTCTGAAGCTTATATTTCTTATATGCAAAGGGGATTGCATACATAAAGCTTGGCACTGAGTTTATGGTTGATTCATTGTATATATTCACACAGTTATTGTTATGCATTTCTATGAAAAGAAGAATACAACCAGCTGCACAATCTGTTTGAAATTTAGATATAATTTATGTGCAGTGTCCAAAATTTAATAAAGTTTACCACCTTGGTGTTTCTTGTTTTGTGTTTACTCAATGACCATTCCTCCATCTAACAGGGTCCTTATTTTCTTTAGGGAAAGACTTATTCCAATTGAATATATTTGGTGGAACTGTTAATTGGTTGCCCCTCATTTCCCCAGCAAAGCCACTGAAGCTAAGCTAAGTAGATTCCCTGGAATCCAAATCTTGAGTGGAGTCAATGAGATTGAAAAAGGATGGCATTCATTCATTCTAGCAATGATGCTTTAGCAAGTCTCATCCTGTACCAGAACAGTATTGTGATTTCTGTTTCCTCTAGTTTCCAGAGCTGCAAAAACCCCTGTCACTTTTTCAAGACTGCTCTCCTTTTCCTATCAATTCTAGAAGTTTCTGATAGGTTCTAATATATTCCCTTTTGCTTAAATCAATCAGGGTTATTTCCTTTTGTTTGCAACCAAAATATTGTAATTAATACATTATTATTAACATTATTATTAAGGAGTGTTTAACTATCATTATTATTGTTTTATTTTTTGATGGTGTGAGGGGGGGTATAAACTGCCCACAAATTTCCTTCCTATAATGGGAACAGAAAATTAAAACAGAAGCAACATTTTCATATGCACTTGAATGGCTGCTATATAAAAAATGGAAAATTACAACTGTTGGAGAAGAGGTGAAGATGCGGAGAAATAAGAACACTCATTCATAGCTTGTGGCATTATAAAATGGTGCAGCCACTGTGGAAAACAGTTTGGCAGTTCTTCAGAAAGTTAAGTATAGATTTACATATGAACCAGCAATGCCACTACTAGGTATAGACTCAAAAGAATTGAAAGCAGGGACTTGAACAGATATTTGCACACCAATGTTCACAGTGGCATTGTTTACAATTGCCAAAGGATGGAAGCAACCCAAAATCAACCAATGAATGGATAAAAAAAATGTGGTACATACATACAATCAGCTGTAAAAAGGAATGAAGTCCTGATATATGCAACAACATGGATGAACCTTGAAGACGTGTTGAGTGAAATAAGCGAGACACAAAGGGACAAATAGTGTATGACCTCACTGATATGAAATCTTTAGAATAAGTAAACTCAAAGAGTCAAAATTTAGAATATTATTTACCAGGGGAGACGAGGTAGGGATAGGGAATGGGAAATTGTCTTAGTTTGCTAAAGGCTGTCAATGCAATATAACAGAAATGGGTTGGCTTTTATACGGGGAATTTATTAGGTTGAAAGCTTACAGTTCTGAGGCTGTGAAAAAGTCCAAATCAAGGCATCATCAGAGATGCTGTCTCACTGAAGGGTGGCTAATGGCAATCCTGGACTCCTGCCATGTGGTAAGGCACAAAGGCAGCTCTGCTGAAGTCTCTGCCTTCTCTTCCAGGCTCACTTTCTCCCCGACCTCAGACACAGGCGATCAGGCCTATGGCTCATCTTCCCCTTCTCCTATAGGCCTTTCTCTCAGCCTCTTGGGGGCCTCTTTCTGTGCCTCTGTGCTCCGCTGAGTCCAGCCTCCAGCCTCTGGGACCTCTCTCTCAGCCTCCAGGGGTTTCTCTGTCTCTGCCACTTTTTGTGTGTGTGTCTGCTGCTTTCAGTCCTCTGTTTATAAACGACTCCAGCAAGAGGACCAAGACCTACCCTGAGTCACACCTCACTGAAGCAATACAACCAAAGGCCCGCTACTAAATCTCACACCCACAGGAATGGATTAGCTACAAGAACATGATCTTTTCTGGGAGTCACAAAAAGCTTCAAACTGGGTAGGGTTCCTATTTGGAAGGATGGAAGTGTATTGATAGTGGAAGGTGGTGATGGTAGCAAAACACTGTGAATGTAATTAACAGCACTGAAATATCTTTCTGAATGTAGTTAAAAGGAGAAGTGTTATGTTGTATATAAAGTAACAGAAAAAAAATTTTTTTTTAAATCCATAGAATTACACTACACAATGAACCCTAAGTTAAAACCATGGACTATATATACAATTACAATTATACAAGTACAATTATAAAAATGTGCTTTCATCAATTGTAACAAATGTTCCACATCAATGCAAGGTGTTAATAGGGAGGTATATAGGAATCCTGTATTTTATGCATGATTGTTCTCTAAACCCACAACTTCTCTAATAAATAAAAAACAAAATAAGAAAAATATCAGAGAGAAAAAAGACAAAAGTACTAAACAGGAAAAAGAGGGTCATTCAGTTAGGATTAAAGGCATATCTTTTTGAAGAAATCATAAGCAAAAAACCTATATGTAACAATAATACAGTAACAAAATATGTAATACAAGACATTTGGAAAAATACGTTGATAAAATATAATTAAAGTGGGAGATTTTAATATACATCTCTTAAGAATCAAACTTCTCTAATAGATAAAAATTATTAGAATAATAGAGGTCTTGAACAATACAAACAACACATTCAATTTGATATATTAAAATCTTTGAGTTACAGAAAAAAATATAAAAACCAACCGCATAAATCTCTACTCACTTTCACATTTACACCGCGCCTGCTATTTATATATGTCTATTCACATGGCTTGTATGATTTGTAGTTAAAGACTATGTCCTGGCTAAAGTTCAAAGCAAGGAAAAACTTACAAAGGATGCACTGGGCTGCTGGTGTGAGGTCCAGTCTCAAGGTTAATGACACAGCCACATAAAGAAAGCCTCTGGTAACATGATGAGAATGATGCTGGGCTCGGCTCTGCAGAGAGGATGAGCATGTGGATGCAAACCCCATTGATGCTACTTAACTTCCCTACAGGTGGAAGCCACAGACAGCTCTCTCCTACAGAGGGCGCTAGTGAGAGAGGTAGGTGGAAAGGAAAGGTGAACAGGTAACTTTCCAGCAGACCTAGAGGAGCCCTATATGTTTCTTCTAAGTCTGTGATTCCATGCTTCTATCTATGATTTTATTGATTTTTCTTTCTTTTTTTTAGGACATGAGGATCATACATTTAGGAGATTTTGCCTACCTACTCTGTGGCTTTTAATATACTCAAGTTCTCTATCTCTATAATGAGAATAAAATTATTTCTGTTATTTGAAGGAATAATTATATATGCTTCTGTCATTGTTTACATAAAGATCATGTATAATTTACAAAGTTGTTTTAAAGACCAAGGGCAGTCATGTGCCTTTCCTACCTCGTTGCAGCAGGCTGAATCGGCGCCCGCCCTTCTACGTGCCCACCCCATTACAATCACACATCCACGCCCTTTGGCATTGAAGTTGGCTTGGCCATGTGACATCCTTTGGCCAGTGGAAAGTGGGTGGAAGTGGCGGTGTGCCCGTTCTGAGCCGAGAGCTCAGGGAACAGAGCTCCCACTCACTCCTACTCATCCAGTGATCCGACAGGACCTAGAGCTGCTGTTCCAAGGAGAATGAGGAGCCCTGAACACAGTCTTGGCCTGGAGCCAAGGCCAGCCAACCCACAGAGCCACAGAGAAAAACATAAACATGTGTTGTTTGAAACATGCGTTGTTTGCTGTTATGCAACGATTTTGTAACAATAGCTGGCAAATACACTAGTCTTTACACAAATTCCGTAGTCCTTGGAGTAATTTTAAACTCTGCAAAGACAGGGGCAGGCACTGCTGCTTCCCCGTCCTCGAGTACAGTTCTCAGCCCTTGATATTTAACGGTCCCCGAGTCTGTCGTCTGAGGACCTTGCGTCAGTCCAGTCCCCGTTCTCCAATCAGATTTGGATTTAAGAGAAACAATTCGACTTGAAGGCTGATGTCCACAAACTGCGTATGAGATTAGCTTTTGCTTTTCCCAGTCATTGCAAAATGTAGTTTTTCAACTGAACAGAAGTAAACAGGCAAAGCTTGTGGACAACAGCTCAGATGTCGCTTTTTAAACTGCTGTCTCGAGAAGAAATTCACTGTTTCTTTTGAGGATGGAGGGTCCAACAGGGCTGAGAAAATGATTCTGGTTCACCTGACAAGCCTTTTTACTGAGAACATACTTGGTGCCAAGCCCCAGGTTAGGCCCTTAGGATAGGGGAAGCAAGGTCATGATCCTTGACCTTATGCCACTTAGGTCCGGGCCGGTGGGGAGACTTCTAGGCCTGAGAGAAATGAGGGGTGGCTTCTCAGAGCAGGAGCTAGCTGACTGCATTTTAATGGATGAGTAGGAGGCAGCCGAGTGACACATAAAATTAAGGAAAGTAAAATAATGCCTGCAGCAGATCCCCTCAGAAGTGTACTGGCAAACAGGAGGACAAAGGCCTCGCGACTGGATGCGTGAGCAGCGATCGCTCCTCCCACCTTTCCCGACCACAGTGAGGCCCCTCAGGAGCTCCTGCTCCTCAGGGCAAATAAGCTAGGAAGAGGCAAAGTCTGCAACACTTTGAGACAAAATATTCACAATTTCATTTTTTTTTTTCATCCTCCATAATAAAATTAATAATAATCCTATTGCATTTAATTTGGGGGATAGAGGCTGCCCACGTAAGTCTAGAAATAATTCTATGAGACAAAACCCGATAGTTTGTGAATTATATCACAACCCAAAAGACAATGTTTTGAGTCATTCTATGTCAGTAAGTTTTTCACCCTAACAATTGTGACATATAATAAAACTGCTACCTTTCTATTATATACATTTTGGCAAATAATGGAGCATAATAATGATATACAATTCTAATTTTGTGCTTTAACCTTTTAGAGATGGAAGAACCCCTGTAATTAAAATATTACAAAATGACCAAATGGATGGTGGGGTGATATAAAACAAATCCCAGAATTTAATCAGCTTTTTAATTATCAGTAGTTAAAACAATTGGTTGGGCCTGTTATTTTCAGTAGCAAGCTAAAAATCATTTCACGTGATAATTTCTAGGGTTAATTGTTGCAGTTTATTCAATGCAATCTTCTTCACCGGCTTTATTTTTATCTGCCAGTACACCAATACACCATGATTAGCATAAATTAAACTAAATGAGTTCTGTGGGTTACTAAATTATTTTATACCAATCTTTTTTTATTTTCCTTTCTCTCCAAACATTTAAAGGTTAGGGATGGGTGAATGGTTTGATGGCAAATTTCAACATCCAGCTGCTCAGCTTCAGCCTCAGGGGAAAAGAAAAAAAAAAAAAAAAGCTTAAAAACTTGGTGATTGATTTTCAGGAAAAAAATTTTTTTTTTGATTTTCAGAAATCTTAGATAGAAAAATACATGGCAAAAAATGTCATCACGAAAGATGTTGTATCATTATACACTGACCTTTTACAGAGGCCCACACACTTCATAGCATGGAAGCAAGGAACTCTACGTGCAAGCTTAGACAATGCAGAACAAGAGAGATTTGCGTGTGCACCTCAAATGAGCGCTTTTCAGTGTTCAAACTGACACGCAGTGACCCCGGATTGCTCCAGTAGCGTTTGTTCTTAACAAAGTGAGTTTACCTAATTTAGAAACTCCGTTCTTTTAACCCTGTCTTATTAGTGGCAATAGATCTTTGACTGCAAGTTCACCACAGGAATCCTTGACTGACTTACACCCAACTCGGGAAAGGAAGTCCCTTATGGAATGGTCAGCCCACCAGAAGACTTGCTTCCCAGCTACCTTGACTGCTACCTGAGGGCCCTCCTCCCCTAGCAGCCTCTGCTCCCCTCTCCTGACAAAACGCCTCTTGTAACTCACTCTTCTCCCTCCTCACTTCCGTGGTCTTTGGGAATTCACCTAGCACTCTCTAGTCTCTTCGTCCTCTGCAGATATGGCCCTGGAAAATTCTCCTACCTCTGTTGGCAACATTTGCTGTGCACCTATTACATGCCAGTGTCTGGACCTGGTGCTAGGGGTACATTCTTGGACAAGGTAGAAATGTTCTGTGCTTCACAAAGCTTAGAGTCTATAGGGAAGACATTACACAAGTAACACAATAAAGTGAGAGATATCCTGTGTTAGGGGAAATGCAGAGCCTTATAAAAGCAGGGTAGTCTCTCTTCTGCCTCTTCAAGTTCCCTGTGTTCTCTCATGGGTCGCTGGTCTGGCTACCCCTCCCCACCCCATCTGCTTTTCTTTTCAATGGGAGAGTGAGATGGGCTCCGCTTTGCCTTTTGTTGAAGAGGCAAAAGGTGACCACAATAATTCTTTCCTCGCTCTACAGGTCCTCACTTTGTGAGCCACCTCCTCCTGCCCAGGTGCCTATAATGCTTTGGAGTCAAGAACCGTGCAACTCCCTCTTTATTCCCAAGCTGGGGTTTTGGATTCAGCGGCAGCTCTTCCCTGTACCACCTGGCTCAGCCCATGGCAAAGGCTCTCCATTGTAGATAAGCTGCTTGCCTAATCTACTCTGGGCTCAGAGTAGATGCCCAATAAATATTTCTTGAATAAGTCAAATGAGTAAAAACTTGTTAAATTAGTGAATTCTTTTTAAGAATCATGATATGTTCAAGTATAGTAAATGATGTTTGAGAACAAAGGATGAACACACAAAATTATTCTCCAATGTTGTATAATATAAAGACAGAGGTTCAACATAATCATGAGTCCCCTTCAAGGGCCTGATGGGAAACTCAGTCCATCATTTAACCATTTAACTATGGCAGAGGAACTCAAGTTCCAAACACCTGACTTGGACCGCAAGTTCCATGAGAGCATGGGATCTATCTTATCTTGTTAATGCAAAAAGTTGCTGAATTAATATTCATCAAATATATTAAATGAATGTGTTAAGGTAACATTTTGGCTCAGGAGATATCTGTATGTTAAAGGCCTTAACAAACAGGAATTCAGAGATCATTTGAGATTAGAAAGCTAGAGAATCTCTTAAATTCTTAATAATTTGGAGTTTAAATATTTTGGTACATAGTTTCTCTATTTTAAAGAGACCTTAAAATGGAGAAAGATGGGATGGGAAGAAAGACAACTTTAAGAAATATTTCCACCTCTCTAAGCAAAACTCAAAACCACTCCCAAACCAGCCAAACAGTCTGAAGACAGTAGGGTGGGGGTTAGAGAATTTGTTTTCCACATGTTCTCTGCAGGTCTGCAGGGAAGAGAAGAGATGACCATGAATGCACACAGTCTGGCAAATAGTAGAAGAATTCCTCTTGGACAGTAAAATCAACCGGCAGCTTTAGCAAGCAGAGCACTTTCATTCAGAGTCTGATGTCTGACAGCCAAATCATGTTTCCTTGGGTTAATCTCGTCAGTGACATAATGAAGTGAAAATGACTGAAAGTTCGTGGAGAATCCAAGTTTCCTGAGAAGACTGGAGTTATTTATTTGTGGGCAGAACCCTAAAAAGTGGAATAAAAGAAAAATAAGAGCTATGACGATAGGATCAAATACACTCTGAGAGAGGAAAGCAACCTTACGAAGCCACATTCAGCAGCCAACAGGAAGGTTTTCCTGAGGACCTTATTTAAGGAAATAAGAAAAAAACTGAGTCTCCAAGGATATTAATTTGATTTGTACAGGGACATAAGACTCAGCAACTTATTTCAAAGCAGTATTCAGATAGAAAGTTATCATTATGCCAAGAGTTTTCCTTGCTTAGTTTTTCTACTCTTCTACTTTCCTCTCCATCACTTATTTGCCAGGGACCATCTCCTGATAATAGTGCTGAGACAATAGCAGAAAATGCAAACCATGGATGGGGAGTAACAGGCCCAAGAAAGGGCCAAAGGGCTCTTTGCTGTCCCCTTATTGCCCTAAGGCTGGGGAAAAAATGTATTGCCATCAGCAATGCATGCAGACTCCACAATCTTATAAAATATTATTAGTTAGCTAGGTTTTCTCTGAAAAACTCTAAAAAAAATTAATTTCAACTCATTCATTCATCCATTCATTCAAATTCAAGAATGTTAAAGTTGAGTATTAGGCATAAAGACCAGTACTGGGATTCTCAGAATTCTAGGTGTTTTAGTTTGTCAAAGGACTGCTGAATGCAAATTATGAGAAATGTGTTGGCTTTTATAATGGGGATTTATTTGGGGTAAAAGCTGACATTTCTGAGGCTGTGAAATGTGCAAACAAGGCATCAGCAGAGATGCTTTCTCCCCAAAGTCAGCTGCCACGTGCTGAAGCAATATGGCCGCCCATCTCTGCCAAGGTCTCTGCCCTCCCCTCCAGAATCTACTGTCTCCTGGAGCTCAGCTGAGGGCAACCAGGCATAGGGCTTGTCTATTACCTGCCCCCTCTACCAGTCTCGGCTGTTCCACTTTCTCTGAGTTCAGCCACAAGCTATTAGACATATGGCTCATCTCTCCCCGGGCCTCAGCTCTTTGAGCCTCTCAGGGATTTCCCACAGCTGAGCTGCAAGGAGAAACGGAAGTCCTCTCACATTGCAGGATCAAATATGGTAGCTTCCTTTATCCTCTGTGTCTGTCTCTCTCTGTGTCTCCATCTATATAAGACCCAGCAAGAGGGCGGAGACTCAACCTGAGTCATTCCTCATTGATGCAGCCTAATCAAAAGGATCTCACATCCACAGGAATGAACTAGTTCAAACATATAATCACTCTCTTTTGGGGATTCAACAAATTCAAACTGTCACACTAGGGAATAGATAGACATGAAAACCTGTAATTATGTTGTCATATGGTAAAGGGTATGGTAAAAATATTCGTAGGACATCTAGAGTATATGGAAATGGGAGGATGTGGGCAGGAAAAAGTTCTGGTAAGAGTCAGCTAGTTAAAAAAGAAGGGTAAAATGGTGTCTAGGCAATAACCATAGCACTCATGGTTTTTTTTTCCCATTGTTTAGTGGATATCTACTTTGTGCCAGGCACTGTGCTTGTTTTCAGGCAAGTGCACTGTACTCTGGTGCTTGAAGGTATTAAAAGCGTATGACAACACTGGGTGAGCTGAATAGACCGGTTGTGCTGGAATAAATTTAAGAGTGAAAGTAGGAAAAGATGAGGATGAAGGGGTAGAAAGGCACAACATTGCCAAGGTCAAGTTCAGAGTTATTATTAAGGCTGGGGAAATGAAGAGCTTTACACAGAGATGACAAATCAGATCTGGGTTTTAGAAAGATTTCACCGCATGCTTGTAAAGAATGGACTGGAAAAGGCAAAGAGTGGAAACAGATAATCAGTTAAGAGGATATTCCAGTAATCCAAGTGTTTTAGTTTGTTAAAGGCTGCCAATGCAATAAATGAGATAAGGGTTGGCTTTTATAACAGGAATTTATTAGGTTGACAGATTACAGTTCCAAGACTGAGGAAAATGTCCAAAGCAAGACCTCTGGCAAAGCTCTCTTCCAAAAGTTGGCTGCTGGTGGTCCTGGACTCCTGCTGCCATGTGGCAAGGCACAATGGTGGCTCTGCTAGTCTCTGCCTTCTCCTCCAGGCTCACTTTCTCCCCGAGCTCAGCTGTGGGGAATCAGGGACATGGTAGTATCTGCTTGTCTCTCCCCTCCCCTCCAGGCCTGTTGCTAGTTCTACTTTGGGCTTCTCTGTCTATGGCTTTTTTCTCTCCCAGGTTCATTGATTTCAACTTCTGGAGGCTTCTCTCTGTCACTGCAGCTTTTTTCCTGCGTCTGTGGCTTTTATTCCTCCGTTTATAAAGGACTCCAGTAAGAGAATTAAGACCCACCCTGGGTTATGCCCTACTGAAGTGATCTAATCAAAAGGAAGGTCCCTTAACTGTAACTAATCAATAGGTCACATCTACAAGGGTTTTACATGCCCAGGAATGGATTAGCTTTAAGGTCATGACTTCTGGGATTCACTCAGCTTCAAATTTTCACACTAAGTGAGAACAGATAAGGACCTGATTACAAACTTGACTACAAATCTATAATAATCATGACAGCATGGTTCTGAATGACAATGATAAAAATATAGATTAACAGAAGGCAAACTCTTATATTTATGGTAAATTGATTTTAGACAAAGGTGTCAAGAGAAAAGAATAGCCTTCAATAAATGGTCCTGGGACAACTGGATATCCATATGCAAAAGAATGAATGTGAACTCTCTACCTCACATCATATACAATATGAACTCAAAATAGATGATAGACCTAAATATAAGAGCTAAAACATAAAAACTATTATAAAATAACATAGACCTTTCAGTTAGGCAAAGATTTCTTAGATATTTCAAAGATAAGATGGTCCATAAAAGAAAGAAAATGATAATTTGACCTCATCAAATTTAAGAACTTTTGTGCTTCAAAAGACATCATCAGTGAAAAGACAACCCACAGACCGGGAGAACATATTTGCAAATCATATACCCAATAGCGATTTGAATCCAGAATATATAAAGAACTCTTGCAACTCAACAATAAAAAGACAGATTACCCAATTCATAAATGGGCCAAAGATTGTAGGACATTTCTACAAAGAAGATATAAGAATGGCTAATAGGCACATGAAAGATGCTCAACCTCATTAGTCACTTCGGAAATGAAATCAAATCACAATGAGATGACACTTCACACCCCTAGGATGGCTATAATCAAAACAAGTGTTGGAAAGAATGTGGTGGAATTAGAATCCTCATACACTGTTGGTATGAATAGAAAATGGTGCAGCTGCTTTGGAAACAATTTGGCAATTTCTCAAATTGTTCAACATAAAATTATCACATGACCTAGAAATTCTACTCCTACGTATCTACTCAAGAGAAATGAAAACCCACGACCACATAAAGATTTAATATGCAAATGTTTATAGTAACATCATTTATAATAGCTAAAATATGAAAATGACCCAAATGTCCATAAATGGCGAATGGATAAACAAATTGTGGTATATCCAGAGAATGCAACACTGTGTAGCAATGGAAAAGAACAAATTACTGGTACATGTTATAACATAAATGCTAAAACATGCTAAGTAGAAGAAGCCAGACACAAAAGACCACATATTGTATGACATAAATGCTAAAACATGCTAAGTAGAAGAAGCCAAACACAAAAGACCATATATTGTATGATTCCATTTATATGAAATGTCCATAAAAATAAATCTATAAAGCAGGGGTTCTTAACCTTTTTTGTTCCGTGGATACCTTTGCCAATCAGGTGACAACCACAAACCCTTTACTAAGTCTACACTATACTGTGTATTATTTAATAAATATATCACACCCATACCAACACGTCCCCACAAGAATGTTTTTCTGGATTTCAATTCACGTTCACAGCCCCCCTCATTAAGAAGCCCTGCTATAGAGACAGAAACTATATTAGTTGCTGCCTAGGCCTAAAGGTGAGGACTGCCTGCAAATGGACACCCAGGATCTTATTGGGATGATGGAGATGGGCTAAAAGTAGACCGCAGTTCCTGCTACACAAGTCTATAAATACACAGAAAAATCACTGAATTCTGCACCAATGATGGGTGAATTTTATGGTATGCAGATTATACCTCAGCAAAGCTGCTTTTGACAATGGTGATCACTAATCCTAACTGAACAGCTATTATGTGCCAGAAGATGTTACACACCATATAGGAATCGTTGTATTTGGTTTTCAGAGAAACCTTATTAGGTTGGAGATATTTTATCCCTATTTTACATATGGGGAAACTGAGCAGCAGAGAGATTAAGAGATCTGCAGTAGTAAGTGGTGACCAGGCAAAGCCATTTGTGGAACTGGCAGGATAAGAGGAGGAATAGCTTTTTCAGGCTGCCCTGAGAAGTCATCCTAATGCTTGGCAATCCCCCTGCTCTTTTCTAGCTGCAGGCTTTGCTAGAGAAAGGCTACTCCAGCTTTGCTATTGCCTTCTGCACAGATGTCCATAGATAGATTGGCTCTTTCTGCCTAAGACCATCAGAAATGCCGACTGGTAGCTCAAGCACAATAGCCAGAGAGAAATTAAAAGCAGTTAGGGCCTACTCAAGAGTGAGAAGGTATTTAAAAGGCAATTAACAACCTTTTTTTCTGACTAGCAGAGAGAAATAGCTATGGAAAAGTGGAAATCTTGTGGGGTGAAAACCAGCTTCCTTCAGGCAGGGACTGGAAAGCCATCTAACAACAGTTTCATGCTAACAAGTTTGTCCAGAGAAGTTGGTTTGCTTTGATCACTATTCAAGCCAGGGTACTATTTTGCTTGGAAGAAGACATTGGAAAGTAGTAAATTCCTTCATTCTGTGTTTGTTTTTTCAGCAAGAATTTTACTTGTGCTCTCCTCACTTAATTGATGAGAACGTCCTCTCAGGCACACCTTACTGTGCTCACCAGACACACGTCTCCTGTGGGCACCTCGAAGAGAAGCCACCTCTCCACGTAGCCTTGGGCAAGCCCCATGCCTCTCTGAGTAGAAAATGAAAAGATGGGAGGAGATGGGCTCGAAGGTCTCTTCTAGCTTAAAAGTAATTTTCTTCTACTTTAGTCTATGAAGCAACTCAACCTGTTAACTGGGTCTTCTATGAGGTGCTTTAGAGAAGCCAAAAAATAATAATATAAAGCATGATTCTTCCCCTTATAATTTTAATATTGTCTTAGATTCCCAGAGCTGCTGTAACAAATTACCACAAGCTGAGTGGCCTAAAACAACAGAAATTTATTTTCTAACAACTGTGGAGGCTAGAAGTCCAACATCAGGGTGCTCGCAGGGCTGTTTCCTTCTGGAGGCGCTGAAGTAGAAGCCGTTCCACCTCTCTCCTCAGAGTCTGGTGGCTCTGGGCAATTGCTGGCATTCCTAGGCTTGCAGACACATCACGCTCATCTCTGCCTCCATCGTCACGTGGTCTTTCCCTCTGTGTGTCTCAAATCACCCTCCTCTTTCTCTTATACTATGGACACTAGTCACTGGAGTTAGGACCCACGCTAAATCCAGGATTTTCCCATCTTGAGATTCTTAATTACATGTGCAAAGACCTTATTTCCAAAAAAGGTCACACTTTGGACATATTTCAGGGGGTAAATTCAACCCACTACAAATAGCTAACATTTAGTGAGATTTAATAAGAACCTGGTGCTTTTCTCACTGTTCCACATGTAATATCACATTTAATTCATACAATGACCCTCTACCATACATAGTTTTATTGTATACATTCTATAATTCTATAAATAAGGAAACGAGGCCAGGGAAGTTGAATAACTGGTTCAGTTTACCCAACTACTAAGCCAGGCAGGCAGAATGCCTCCAGAGTACACACACGTAAGGAAGGCTCACACAGAGGAATAGCCGCACAAAAGTACCAAGTTTATATAGATTATACAGGCTTTCTTTCATTCTTTCATTCACAAACAACACAGTATCTGTTTAATACAAACTTGTTGAATGAAAAAATGCCTGCAATGCCACAGGCTCAGCACTGGGCCTTGCGGTACAGATGGGAACATGATCCTAGCAGGCCCTAGACAAAATCAGAAATGGCTCTTCTCTGAGTTAGGCCTAATTTGGGATTTGATTAAAACTACCAATAAGGTAGAAATTTAAGACACCAAGAGTCAGAGATGTGAGACTAGACAGAGCATTATTCTCCTATCCAATTTTCCTCTAGAAATAAAATATTAAATGTATCTGAATATAAAAATTGGGGGCATAAAATAAAAATAAATATGAACAACATCAAAAACAAAAAATGAATAAAAGCATGACATGACTTTTCATGATTACCATATAGATTTCAGCCCTTTGCTTATGAAAGTTCTCTCTCTGTCTTTGTCTTTTCTGTCTCTCTCACCTCTCGTGTTAGGTAGTCATCCTCAACTTTATTTTTTGGGGTGTGAAGGTAATTGCTAAGGTTCAACCCACAAGCAGTAGTCTGTCACAAAAAATATGTAGGTGTGAAACGGGGGAGTTGTGTGCTAGACCTTTTTTACAACCTCTTTCAGGAAGATTGATTGGCAGGTGTGCTATCCAATCACAGCTCCCTTAATGCACTTAAGGCAGAGGCAAATTCATTTAACCCAAAGAATTCTTTATTCAGTTTTCACTGGTGCCCCCTTGTTCGTCAGTTCATTCAACAGCAAGCTGGCACAACTTTTGAACACAGATTTCTCCCAGGAACTTCTTAAGCATCACATGTTCCACTTATTTGGAATACTTTGAAATGTATCTTTTTGAGAAAGATCCACACAGATCTTGGTGTGACCTCCTTCAGAGCAATAGTTAACAATCATAGGGTAGTTTTTAAATGGTTTTTCCCAGAATAAAGAAGAAATAAACCCATTCAATGAGAGTGAGGGCCCAGAGCTCCAAGCCTACAAAGAGGAACCTGGTCTGGGGTGTCCTGCAGTGGGGTAGCTTGAATCACATACCCCAGTTTAGACATGTGCCTAATCCTCATCTGCACTCCTGTGTATAGGCACCCATTGCAAATGGGACCTCTGGGACATGTTACTTCTAGCTAAGCTGTGGCCAATGGAAGCATGGGGCTTTAAAAGAGAAGAAACTGGAAGCCAGAGTTAGGGAAGGCCACACAGAAAAGTAGAAAGTCAGTGGGAACATGGAAGAGACAGGAGAGGACATCACCATGTCACAGGAAACCCTAAGGACTGCCGGCAGCCAGCACTAGAAAACTGTAGTCTTCAGGGCTAAAGCAAGCTGTGCTGATATCTAGATTTTGCACTTCTCCTAGCCTCAAGACTGTGAGCCAATAAATTCCCTTTGTTTAAGCCAACCCATTGTGTGCTATCAGTCACAGCAGCTCAGGCAGACTAAGGCATGCCACAAAGGCCCATGGATCAGTCAGCACAGGCTTCTCAGCTTGAGTGGACCTTGAGTAAGTCACCCAGTGATGGTGACTTCAGAGAGCCAGAGGGGAGGAGATGAGGGAACTACAGACAGTGACCCAAGATGGGACCAAAAGCGCACAATCATGGAATAATAAACAGAATGTTTAGCACAGAGTAGAGGGTTTATTTAGGGAAAGAGAATTTTCAGCTTGAAAAGGGAGGTAGTGAAAGGCTCTGAACACCAGGCTATGGTGTTGGAGCTATTTATAAAATAAGGAATTGTGACAACAGAAGTAGCCATATTTCAGTATATAAATCCTTAGGGAATAAAAAGAACTGTCATCACCAAAGACCAGTGGTTTTCAAATTTAAAATATTTGGGGAGTTAACATGGAGTAATGAAATCTTATATGGATCCCCAACATAAAATACAGGGAAAAGTGGGTTGAAATAAAAACTGAAGCCCACTTGGCATTCTTAAAGGACCCTTTCCCACCCCACCCCACACCCTAGAGTTTCTTAGAACAGGGTTGAAAGACATTCCTTCATTCCCTCCATCCCCTACTCCAATGAGCCCAGTTTTCTAAAGTATGGTACTTATTCCATCACGGTATATGAGATGATTTAGGATGATTACAGATAAACATTTATATTAAATATTAATATTCACATATTTATTTCAATGTGCACTGTTCTATTAGAGCCATTATTTCATAGATATGATGGTTTAGAATGAGGCTAAGTTTAAAAAGAGATTTAATTTAAAATGAATTTGAAGGAAAAGTATTAAATAACAGTACAGATAAAGTTTTTAATAGATTTTTATATATGAGATGATTCTCAATTATCAAAGTAATGGCAGAGCAGGTTAGCATGGAAAAGGGATATCTAAAGGTAAGACCAAACCATAGTTAATAACTTTAGTACTTTCACTTTTTTGCCAAAGCTGATGGAAAACAGTGGTGATGATGATGATGATGGTAATGATGATACCTAGATTCATTTCGCTCTCTTTCCCTGTTCCCATTTAAGGGAACTAGAAATAGGTGAAGGAATGATGATTCAGAAGACACAATAGTTCTGGTTATTCTACAAGCTAGAAAAAGCAGGCCTGGTTAATTGGGTGTTAGCTGGAGAAAAGTTGAAATTGTTATTTTGAATACAAAGCATATCCTGCCCCCCCCACCGCCCCCCCCGTGCATATTAGATGCATTCCAGAGAAGTCCTGGGTAATGCAAATAGCTGCATATTGAGTCATTATTCATTGACTTTGCTTACACTGGCAGGGAAGTTTTCCCAGAGGAAGAAAAATGATCCCAAACTATGATTAAAACTCACACTTTGAGAATCTTAATAATCACATCAGAAAGCGTTCTCTATTTCTCGGTGCTTGTGTATTTAGCTTCCCCATGCGAGCCCTGCAAGTGAGCAATGATTCCATATGATCATTTGTACGTTCATTTACTACTATATTTCTATTATACAGCAAATCTATTTGACAAACATCTCCCATGGCTGGACTGATGGTGTTGCTTGGTATTTTGCACAAATTATCACATCAGTGACTCCACACATGCGTTCGTGCTCCTCTAAGCATTCCTGAAAATGGTAACAACAGATCATTCATTTTCCCAAATTCTGGCTACCAAGATGAACTAAAATATCAAGTTTCTTTGCCTTAGGCAGGAATTTTAGAAACTCAGTGTGTTAACTGGGCTTATCTCCTGCAATCTGATGCTCTCTCTTTGAAGAACAAACAATAGGAAAACAAGTTAATTTTTATGTAATAAATGCAATTTGGTAAACAAAACTCATCTGAAAGGTTGAGGAGGGGAGCGATTAATAAAAGATACCCCTGTAAATTTAAAAAAAAAAAAAAGCAAATTAATAATCAACTTTGTTCCATCTGAAAAAAAACTAATAAAAATGAGTTTTATTTGGGGAGTGCGGAAGTGTTTGTAGTGATGCAAATTCTCCTCCCCCCCAAGAATTCTTTATTCAGTTTTTACTGGTGCCAGACATTGTACCTGGTACTGGGAAAGTAGACGCAAATAAGACATAGGTCCTGTCCTTGAGGAATTGCCAAACTAGAATATAATTTCATCATATATATAAATATTATAATATATAATTTCATAGCATATATATTAAAAATAAAATGGCTACCTGCATTGGGCATTGTGGGGAGGCACCTCTTTCCAGGAAAGGATTTTCCAGAAGACAAAAACAATTGACCTGCAGGGGCTCTCTGAGAAAATGGCACCAGGGATGATAGCAACTCCTGGTGATAATACCAGAAGCGAGAGCTTATCAGACTGTGTATACCATACTAACCAATGTAAATCTGCTTCCCACTCTGCAAGCCCTCCCTATGTGAAACGGACACTTAATGTCAGCCAGTCAGAACATTTCTTTGCTTGCTTCCATTTTCATCCTATGTAAGCTTCCCCTTTCCACTCCCTTGGCGGGTTTCCCTTCTCCTTTCTGAAAGGGATGCTGCCTGATTCATGAGTCACTCAATAAAACTGTAAGATCCTAATTGCATAAAATGCAAGTAAAAATAGAAATGAAAAGAGTTTAAAAGAATTTTTCGAGATGAGACTGAGTATTTGATGGCATTAAACAAAATGCAATTCTGATAACTTTTTTTCTCTCCCATCTTTAAGACACATGGGCAAAAATTGAGATTTGCATATTTAAGGAAGCCATTGACCTAATGACTACTCAATCATTCCTACAAGTATATTCTGAAGATCATCATCCCTTGAAATGTTTTTCCAAAAATCAGGAGAGGAGAAGGCATGGTCAAATTAATTTGGGAATCACTGAATACTTTCTCTTCATCTTAGGGATTCATGACAAATTTTCACATATTTTTTTTTTTTTCACAAATCACAAAAAAATCTAGTTTAATTTACGGAAACCAGTCTTTCTCAAGCCTGCTTGATCGTGGGTGACGTATTTTATTTAGTACCTACCAACATCCCATGGAATCAGTGCTTTCCAGAACATTCTCTTGGAAATGCTGTATTAATAGATAACAAACATGTCTCTACTGCTCTTAAAAGAATATTTGTAGACCACTTGTACTATTGACCCCAGTGACATTTTACAGAGATTAAACTTCCATGCTCTGCTGTGTACATTTCCAGAATCTAATGTTTATATATTGAAGTAAATTGTGCAAATTGAAACTCAAACTAAGTGGGTATGTAAGAAAGAATAACCTGTAACCTGAAGAGTTATGCCAAGTACAAAAGAAAAAACAGGGGGGTTTACAAACCATAACCAATCTGTTGTTAAACAACCTTCACGAATTGCTTGATTTTCCACATTTCTTTCTTCTCAATATAAACATGATTCAATTCTTTGAATCAACATGACGGCCCTGTTAGTTTCAGGTTGCAGATTATTCCTTCAGGGAAGGCTAAAATAGTTCAGCAGAAAACACGGTCAGCCAAAGAGAGTCGTGGTCTCCAGTTAAAAAGAAAGTGCCTACAAAGAGCCACGGGGAGCTCATTAGCTTGATGGAATAGATTCATAAGATCAATGAAGTAAGCCAAAATAATTTTAGTTCTATTATGCCAGCTCCACAGAGAATGAGCATCCTTCTAACAGTTTCCTCTTTGGTAAGGCCTTGTGTGGCATCCAAATACACTAAAAAATATACCTCATTCTCCAAATAGCCATCTCATCGGTCCCTTTGAAGATGCCCAAGTATCCTAGAATTTCACCTTTGTTACTTCTGACCCATGGAAGTTTTAGCTAAATTTTCTTCATTAGCATTATCATATTTGCTTTCATAAATATTAATGTTATGAAAATAACATTTATCATAGCTTCTAAATGAGGTAATGCAGATAAGGCATTTATCACAGTGAATGACCAAGAGCAAATATCTCCTAAGTGTTGGTTCTTATCATAATTTGCCAGTTATTTTAATGTCAATATCTCCTTCTTGCCTCAGGACACTACCATTAGGTAGATATTATTGTTCTCCCCATTTTACAGACGAGGAAACTGAAGTTCAGTCAACTAAACAACTGAAAGCAAAAGCCAACCAGATACAGATCCTAGGACTTATTTTAAGCATAATCAAAAACCAATTCAAATAGCTATCTTCCTGTAATTCATTAGATTCTATTATAATCCTCTTTTCACAGATGAGAAAAATTAAGCACAGTGGGATTTAACAGCTTACTCAAGGTCACATAGAACAATGATGCAGCTTGGTGTGATGGTCAATTTTACCTATCAACTTGACTGGGCTACTGTCACCAGTTATTCCATCAAATACTAATATAAGTGTTGCTAGGAAGGTGTTTTGTAGATGTGATAAAAGTCGATAATCTGGGTGGGCCTGATTTAATCATTTAAAAGCAAGGCTTCCCTGAAGAAGAAATTCCACCTATGGACAGCAACTTCAGCTTTTGACAGAGGATTCCAGCCTGCCCTTCTAGACAGCTGTCCCTATGAGTTTCAGACTTGTCTAGCCATCCTCCATGGTCACTTAAACCAATTCCTTGCAATAAATTTCTCAACACATATTTCCTACTGGTTCTGATTCTCTGGTTGAACTCTTGATACACCTGGATTCACTCCTAAATCTCTGTGTCCAGGGTCAGAATCTAGTTCTTAAACATGGATATGATAGCAACCATTAACAATCCAACTCATTCATGCCCAATTGGTCTTGATTTTGTCAGACCCCTATTGACTTAATGAAGCAGCTTTAACCATATACACCATGAATAAGCAAGATAGATGTTCTGGTATTTATATAATGCTATCTTCCTTCTATTGGTTCTAAGTCAGTAATAGTAATGCTAATAGTAATTAACATTTACTGAGGAGTTACCATGTTCCAACAAAGGACCAATATATTTGCATTCATTATCTTATTTAATGAGTATAAACTATAAGGAGGTAAGATTCTGCTCAATACATGCAAGAATTTCCTAACCACAAAAGCAATCCAAAGATAGATTGGGCTGATTCAGGACATGGAAGGCTACTTATCTTGGAGGTATCCAAGGTCTAGTTTAAGAGTCATTTGACAGGGAAGTTAGGGAAGGAATCCATTCGAAGTTGACAAACTCTAAGCTTCTTTATTCCAAAGCGATGTCCTTTGGGAACTTGCATATTTAGTCTCCATCATATCAGTTTTAAATTGCTTATAAGACTGTCCTCAGATAACTCAGTTTTTGTGTGCTTGTGCTTTCTGCAGAATTAGAAATAAATCAATGAATGCTATCTTTCTCTTTTATAGCTTCCCACAAGGGTGAATTCAAAGATCTATAAACAGACAGTCAATAAATGCAACTTAAATTAGGTCAATTCTCAATTATCCACATTGGTAGTTGGAGAAAATGGCCAGATAACCCAATAGAGCAGATAAGAACCAAAAAGTTATATTTCTTGTCCTTTAAAGTCTGTGTCCTGCCTTCTCCAAGATCAAGAGGTGACTTCTGGCTGAAAAACTACCCACTTCTTGATAGAGTTCTGGCCCTTAAAAAACATCTCTAGATTAAATGTATTAGAATTCTTAATTAAACTGAATCTACAGTAATTAGCATCATTAAAAAAAATTTTTTCCCCTGGACTCTGTAAAGTTCAGACCACCCAATTGAAAATCTGAGGCAGAAAAGGGCAAAATGATTGCACACAAATGTTTCTCTCGTATATGAATTAGCAAACATAATTGTGAAGTTAATTACGTTGTTACTGATGAAAAAGTACTCTGCTTCATAAAGGAAGCTCACACCAAGCTACCCACAGTAAAATGCTCCTTGTCTTATCTGGCCTCTGAATCTAGCCAGTTGCTCTGTTGATAAGGCTGGGCTGTGAGCCAGTTAGTTTCTAGATGGTCTATGCCAAGAGCCCTGAGAGAAAAAGGACAATGATCTTTGCAGGTATCTTCAAAGAATTTTAGGGAACTGGGAAGAAAGTATGAATCAACTTCATTCATTTCCTCTGCTGTGAACCATGGCTCAACAAAGTGAGAAAAAGCTTTAACTTCTTCATCCCTTTGTTTCATTTAAGTAGAAAATTAAATTCTAGTAAACTAGTTCAAGACAAAATGGACTGCTGCATCCAAGAGAGACTGCTGGACTGGAAACTAGAAGATTTGGGTTCTAGAGCTAAGTCTGTCAATAACTCCTTGTGAAATGATAGGCAAATTACTTAACTTCTTTGGGCTTTAGTTTCCTTTTGAGAGTAACATCTTCTACTTGTTGAAAGCTTTCTTACTATGTCTTGGTTACTGTCCTAAAAGCATGTTTGCATTTTAACTTGACAAATCCACCAACAACCTTATAAGCTAGCCACCATTAGTAACCCCATTTTATAGATGACAAAAATGAGCCACAGAGTTACTTGCCCAGGTCAAGGTCATATAGCAAAGTTAAACTGGATTCCAATGTACACTTAACCACCATGTCATTCTGCCTATCAGCTAGAAAACATGAGAGGTGAACTATATGGTCTCTTGGGACCTTTAAGCTTTTGTTTTCTGTGATTCTACAATAGCAAAATATTAAATAAAAAATTGTAAAGGGCTAGCCTCAGAAAGGACATTCATTTGAAGAACTATTCATCCTTCAAGACCCAGATCAAATGTCACCTCTTCTATACCCTGGGTATGTATGCCAGTTTATCCTAAGTGAGATGAGAATGGCTTTACATGCTGCCTTGGGCACTATCACACTGCAAGGTACTCTCTTTAGCTTGTCTTTCTTACCCACTTGGTTGCTAACTCTTCCAGCTCGAGACTATGACTTATTCATCTGTGCATGTCTCCAGAAACTCTAACATGGCAGGCACCCAATAAATAGTACTGTACTGTATTTACTAGCATATGAACTGCACAAATTGAGGAAAGAATACTTAAAATAAGGTATTGCAATTGCCTGGCCCCTTTTCCTCACCACCCTTCAACTGCCATCACCCAAAACGACCCCCCAAAACTATCTTCTCTTAGCTTCCATTTTACCTCCTGTACTGTACTGTCTGCTGGAGCCACTTTGACCTTGCTATTTCTCATCACTCCACAAGGGCATGGGACTCTAGACCTTGAGTGTTCCACCCCCTTGCCTGAAATGCCCTTCACGTGATCTGTCATTTCATCACTTCCTTTAGATCTTTAAAACGCCAGTGTATCAGAGAGTCCGTCACTGTTGCAACAAGCATAGCCCCTGGCTCCCGGCTCCCTCACACTCCCTGGACACCTCTTCTTCTCCGTGGCATTTTCTATCACCCAAAATCACACAAAGGTATTTGGATACAGTCTGTTTCTCCTCCATTCAATGAAAGCTCCAGTCTACTGCTATAGCCTCAATGGCTTAGAATAGTGCCCAGTCCTAAGGAGCCAATCAAAATCTGTGTCGATAAATAAATTAACGAGTACAATACTTTTCATCACACAAATATTGAAAATGCTTCTAAAAAGATTTGCTGCTTTACACCCAAAGGTGATGATAGCAATAATTTTAAATGGCAAATATTAGGTGGATGATACAAAGTCTATCTCTGGCCAGCCTTCTAGCCTGTGGTTTGTAATATTTGTTATGGAAACTGCCAGTAGGATATGAAACTCAGTTATTTGCTAGGATTTGGGATCTACATGTCCTACCACTAAGGGGTAGGCCAAGTAATTTGTGTGCACTGGGTGTGGGGGAACTTGAGGGCACATGGAGTGGGGTGCATCTTAGTGCTGGCAATTGGGTAGTTATATAATTGGACATTCACTTTTGTGCACCCCGCAAGGTCCTGAATCCTGTTTCATTCACCCATGCCTCCCGTGGGCCTGGCAGGCAGAAAGAGTGGTTTACATGCTTGCGGAGCAAATGAAGCCAGCGCTAAACTCGAAGGCTTCATCCCAGCCCTATTTTCTGTGCCTGGGGTGTGCCCTTAACTTGGCCAGGGCAAGGCTATCATGCAAGTAGAGGTCCCCGGACAGACTCTACTCCCAAAGCCATATTTACAACCTGTACCTTCAGAATCACGTTAATGCCTTTTAGGGATTCTCCATCCCAATGAGTAGCAAACCCAAATTATTATAAGGATGGGCTGTGTCCAAATCTGAGTCCGTGCTCTGTGCAAAATCTGGCATTTAATGGAGAGTCAATGAATGCTAAATAAATGTATAATAAAGAATTCATAGAGAGCCTTTCCCAAGAGAAGGTGAGCACTTTGGAATTTCTGCCCAGTGCTTGTCACTGAGTTAACTGATAGGCATTAAATTTTTTATTTTACAGGAATGAGAAGGGATATCCAAAGCAATAAAATGATTTGCAGATGATGTTGCCAGATGAAATAGGAAAAGGCAAAAGAAGTCTGAGCACTGTTGAGGGCATATATACCTTTGCTGCAGAAATCAGACTACGATTTGAATCAGGACTTGTCCTATTCCCTCTTTTGTGTCTGCTTGTCCACATATAGTAGAAGCAGAACAGCTCTCTTGGACAATTATATTAAGACAATCTATTCAATAGCATGCACTAGAATTTCTAGTAATGGTAAACCATTAGTATATAAATTATCTAGCTACCTATCCAGTTAGCTAACTCCCTCTCCCCCCACACACATATATCCCAGAGTAACCATATACATGGTACATATGGGCTACCACAAATATGGTAACCATATATATGGCAAAGACTAGAACAAAAAAAAAACTTGATTATATCTAGCATTATACAGTAGTCATTTGCTACATTGCCTTTATAAATTTTTCTATACCCATGCAATAGCTGAATTATCGTTAATATTTTTCTTGAAATACATTCACATTAACAATTTATAAACTTTTATTTTAAAATGAATTTTAACTCTTCTATCTTAAACAGAAAAATAGAATTTTTCTACTGCACACTAAAATCAGTGTTTATTAAATTAAATCTATTCATTCAGTGACTACCTATAAATTCTTTACATACCACCTATAGTGTATGTAGCTTAGTTAGGCAAATGCTGAGTTCAGGAGTAAAAAATTCATCTGTTTGAATTCAGCTCTGTCCCTCACTTGCTATGTGGCCTAGGGCAAGTGACTTAAGCTCTCTGAATCTTGGGTCCTCACCTGACAATTGTAGATGATAATTTCAACCTTCTAACGTTGCGGTGAAGACAAATTCAGTGGTGCTTATGAATGCACCAGGCTTAGGCAGGTACTCAAGAAATACTTTCATATTTTAACAAATGCAAAATAACAGGAGGCAAGAAAGTTGAGAGAAAACTGCAGCACGGGAGTCAGGTTCCCTGAATTTGTTCGACTCCAAATGAATATCTCGAGGCCGCCTTTGGTCAACTATACTGTGGCCAGAAAAATATCACATTAAGTCAAGTGCTGACAATGTAAAGCTATTTAAAGCACCTTCGCTGAATCACAAACCATTATCTACAAAAAAGGATTTAAAGGGGAGGGAGGGACAGAATATGGCTGTTGTCAACCAAACAGCATTGCTACAGATAATATGTGTTCAGTGGCAGTTTAGGGGGTCTTTGAACATAGGTCAGAATTAAAGCTGAGAGGGGGGTGGATGTGGCTCAAATGGATGGACATCTGTCTCCCATATGGAGGGACCTGGGTTCAATTCCCGGGACCTCCCAGTAAAAATAAAGAAAAATATACAAGGCGTGTGGGCCGCCAGGCCCCCTGCGCGGGTGCGCCGCCAGGTCCCGCTGAGCAACATAGTAAGATGACGACATAACAGGAGAGTGACACAAGTGAGAGCCAAGACGAGACACTCTGAAAAACCAGGAACTAAGGTGGTGCAGGCCGTAGCATGCCTCTCTTCCACATCGGAGGTTCCCAGGATCGAATCCTGGTGAAGACAGGAGGAGAAGAGACGGCAGGAAACAGACAAAAAATTGCCCAGCAAATAGACA
>JAQZBX010013795.1:0-39396 GCA_029593785.1 Cabassous unicinctus
AGGATGTTGTTAATGTGGGAAAATGTGGGAGGGGTAGGGAGTGGGGCATATGGGAATCCTTTACATTTTTATGTAACATTTATGTAATCTAAATATCTTTTAAAAAATAAAAATAAAAATAAAAATAAAAAATAATAAAAACAAGGGAAAAGAATTCCTCACATAGAAGGAAGCATAAATATGATTAATGGCAAGATGCCAAAAGGAAGTGGGCTGACATATTCAAAGTTCTGAAAGAAAAGTCTTGGCCAAGAACTGTGTATCTAGCAAAGCTATCCTTCAAAAAGGAAAGTGAAATAAAGAAAATTCCAGATAGACTGAAAGAATTTGTTGGTAGCATACATTCCTTACAAGAAATACTAAAGGATGTACTTCAGGCTGAAAAGAAATTACTCCAGACTGTGACACAAATATTTAGATAGAAATGTAGAACACCAAGTAATAATAATAATAATAATAACAATAATGTCAGTTAAAATAGATTATTTAGTTACGTATTTTCTTATTTATTATTTTCTTTCAAATATGTGAGATTTTGTAAAGCAATAATTATAACAATGCATTAAAGTTTTTTATAATATATGACAATAAGAGCAAAAAATAGAGGAGGAGGAAATGGAGGTATATTGAAAAGTTTGTAATTTTTCTTACATTATATAAACATTAACCTGAAGTAGATTGTGATAAATTAAGATGTATATTGTAATTCTTAGATTACAATTTCTACAAGGATAACATTGACAAATTTGCATTTTATAAAGATCATTCTGTCAGCAGTGTAGACGATAAATTTTAAGGATTATAGTCTAAAGGAAAAGGAACCAGTTGGAATGTGGTGTCGAATATCCACGAAATAAGCAGCAAAAACCTTGGCTAAGACTAGGGCAACAGGAAAAATAAGCTGGATTAAATTAAAATATATATCTTTAGGAAGTAGAATTAACAGATCTCCATTACTAATTATATCTAAGGATGAAAGGGCGGTGTCAAGGAAATCTTCCAGGTTTCTGGCTTAAACAGGCAGATAGTTGTAACATTCCTTCTTACCAGAAAGAGAGGGGCAGGATTTGGGGGAAGTAGTTTAATTTGAGGTACCCATGATATTCAAGTCAGAAATTCGGATGTGGAGCTCAAGAGAGTGTTCTGGACTAGATGTGACTCACTGGCAGATTGAGTTTAAACCATAGTTTTGGATGAAGTCACTCATTTAGATGGCAGGGTAAGTTCAAGAGGGCTTGAACTTTTAGGAACATTATTATATAAGGGGTTAATAGAGATAGAGCAAAGTGAGAAAGAATAAAAAGAGAGTTAGGAGGGATAGCAGAAAGGATGACATCAAACCAGACCAAGTAGGTGGGAGAATATTATCAAATCAATATGAAACCCTGGAAATTCAGGACAAAAATAAGAACAAGAATAAGAAAAGGAAAATGTCTCCATTATATTTGAGAATTTGATGTAACTGGTAACTTTAGGAGAACAATTTCAGTGGAGTACTTGGCTAAGGTGGTTGGCTAAGATCATGGTAAGCCAAATGATGAGATTAAAATGAGAGACTGGTATATAGGGACAGCGGATGTGCTTGGCTCATTCCAGTAGCTTAACTCTGAAGGTAGAGTGAGAGGTCAGTTTTAGAGAATTACATGGCTACAAAGAGGCTGCTTACTCAATGTTGGATGAGACATAGTGGGGAGACCATGTTATGTGCCAAAGGGAAGCCAGAAAAAGGGACTAGATGACATCACAGGGGATGGAGCAAGATTGTTGAGGAGGCAGCGGACAAGTGGCACAGAATATATCCACCACAAATGGCCAAGCAAAATTTTCTTAATCTTGTTTATTGTACAATGATCAGTCATATTCCCAAGACACAACTTTTAGGGCTGATTCATTAAAATCAGTAGGGAAAACATTTTGCAAGTTTTTGCATTCCCTACTCAAATATGTTGGAAAGTTTTAACTTCACAAAAGCATTCTTCTGATTAATAATCAACAATGCACTATTGATTACAGGAAATATAAGTTGAAGCTAACTTAAGCCCTTCATAATGTAGCCTGAATCTTGTACTCCAGGGTTATCTGCTGTTTCCACCACAGCTGCCCTCTACAGCCAGTTTGCTGTATTAACTTGCCCATGAATAGCCTTGCTCATCCTGATGCTTCTTCCCTTCTCCCACCCCATCACACTATTGCCACACCCTCTTTATATATTGGGAGGCTGTGAATGAGAGGCTGTGAATGAAATCCAAAACCTGCCTAGCCTACAAACTCCATGAGAATTTCCTTTTGCACACTTCCTCATGCTCAGTTTTGTTTCTTCAAAGTTCTTTTTCCACCTCATGGCATTGCCCTTGCTGCAACTTTTTCCTGAAGTGCCTTCTCCTTAGTACTTTGCATGGCTGGATGCTTTCCATCATTCAGGTCTCAGTCTGAATGTCACATGATCACTCAGATCAAAGAAGATCCATGTAAAGTAGATCCCCACCCTCTTATCAGTGATTATAAAATCCTTTTTAATTCCGACCCAATATTGATAATAATCTATATTTATTTTACCCAGTTATTTGTTTATTGTCTTCCCTTTATGCCAAGTTTCCTGAGGGCTGGCACCTGGTCTTTCTTGACTAAATTTCACCTCCAGAGTCTAGTACCGTGCTTGAAAAGTACTTTGCAAATATACTCCAAATTCTTTTGGAATAATGAATGAATGAATAAATGAACAGACCTTCCATTGCTTCATGAGCCAGCTTAAATCCCAACCCCATAATGAATTGTAATAGTATTACAGGTAATAGTACTTATAGTGTTCCATGTTACATAAATTAACTCATTTAATGAGGTCCAGCATTCACCTCCTCTAATTTATATATTATTCATATTCTAAGTCACTTATTTTGTATTTTATCATGTTAGTCTCTTCAGAGACTATCAGATGACGGTATATGCAAGGATCTATATCAGAACTCTGAAATAGGTTCCATTGGTCAGTATGTCTATCCTTGTGCCATTACCATGCAGTTTTGAGCACTGTAGATTGGGAGTATGTTTTAAAGTCAGGTAGTGTGATACCTCCAACTTCATTTTTCTTTTTCAATATGTCTTTGGCAATTTGGGGCTCTTACCTTTCCAAATATATTTTGTAATTAGTTTTTCCAGTTCCTTAAAATTAGAGTGTTGATTTTTATGGGGATTACATTAAATCTGTAGATTAGTTTGGGTTAGGATAGACATCTTAATGATGTTTAGT
The DNA here is from genome assembly GCA_029593785.1 of Cabassous unicinctus. Classification (NCBI taxonomy): domain Eukaryota; kingdom Metazoa; phylum Chordata; class Mammalia; order Cingulata; family Chlamyphoridae; genus Cabassous; species Cabassous unicinctus. The sequence continues at coordinate 3,248 of JAQZBX010013795.1, forward strand.
CTTCCTATCCATGAACAGGGAATATTCTTCCATTTATTTAAATCTTCTTTGATTTCCTTTAACGTGTTGTGTAGTTTTGTGTATATAAGATCTTTGCATCTTTAGTTAAATTTATTCCTAGGTATTTCATTCTTTTAGTTACTATTGTAAATGGTATTTTTTTCTTGATTTCCTCCTCAGATTGCTCATTATTGGTGTACAGAAATGCTACTGATTTTTGAGCATTGATCTTATAGCCTGCAACATTACTGAACTCCTTTATAAGTTCTAGAAGCTTTGTTGTTGATTTCTCAGGGCTTTCTACATATAGGATCATGTCATCTGCAAATAATGAAATTTTTACTCTTTTTTTCCAATTTGGATGTTTTTACATCTTTTTCTTGCCTCAGTGCTTGAGCAAGTACTTCTAAGACAATGTTAAATATGAGTGGTGATAGTGAGAATCCTTGTCTTGTTCCCACTCTCAGAGGGAAGGCTTTTAGGATTTCACCACTGAAGATGATGTTAGCTTTGTGTTTATCATATTCAGAAAGTTTCCTTATATTCCTGTCTTTTGCAGTGTTTTTATCAGGGAAGAATGCTGTATTTTGTCAAATGCTTTTTCTTCATCTATATAGATCATTATGTGATTTTTTTCCTTCAATCTGTTTATGTGGTGTACTACATTGATTGATTTTCTAATATTGAACCATCCTTGCATACCTGGGATGATACCAACTTGGTCATGGTGTATAATTCTTTTGATATGTTGTTGAATGCAATTAGCAAGTATTTTGTTGAGGATTTTAGCATCTAGGTTCATTACAGAAATTGGTCTGTAATTTTCCTTTCTTGTGGTATCTTTGACTTTGTTATTAGGGTAATGTTGGCACCATAGAATGAGTTAGGCAATATTCCTTGTACTTATATTTTTTGGAAGAGCTTAAGCAGGATTGGTGTTAGCTCTTTCCAGAATGTTTGGTAGAATTCATTTGTGAAGCCAATTTGGTAGAATTCATTTGTGAAAAAGTCCTGGGCCCTTCTTAGTTTGGAGGTTTTTGATGACTGAGTCTCTCTCTCTACTTGTAACTGGACTGTTGATTTCTGTTTGTGAGTATCAAGAAATTTGTGAGTATGTAGAAATTTGTCCGTTTCCTCTAAATTATCATTCTTTTGTTGGCATATAATTTTTCAAAGTATCCTCTTATGATACTCTTTATTTCTGTGTGGTCAGTAGTGATATCCCCTTGCTTATTCCTTATTTTGTGTATTTGCATCTGTTCTCTCTTTTTCTTATTTGTCTGACTAAGGGTTTGTCAATTTTATTGATCTTCTCGAAGAACCACCTTTTGGTTTTGTTTATTTTTTCTAGTGCTTTCCTATTCTCTATTTTATTTAGTTCTGCTCTAATCTTTCTTATTTCCTTCTTTCCTCTTCGTTTAGGTTTAGTTTGTTGTTTTTCCAATTCCTCCAAGTGTGCAGTTAGGTCTCCGATTTTAGCTCCTTCTTCTTTTTCAATATATGTATTTATGGCTATGAAATTCCCTCTCAGGACAACTTTGGCTGCATCTCAAAGGTTTTGATATGTTGTGTTGTCATTTTCATTAATTTCAGGGTAGTTACTGATTTCTTTTGAGATATCCTCCTTGACCCACTGTTTGTCTAAGAGTGTGGTGTTTAACTTCCATATCTTTGTGCCTAATCTTGTACTCTGGCACTTAGTGATTTCCAATTTCATCCCATTGTGGTCAGAGAAATTACTTTGTAAAATCTCAATATTTTTGAATTCATTGCGAGTTGTTCTGTGGCCTAACATGTGGTCTATCTTGGAGTATGATCCATGTGCACCCTACAAGAATGTAAATCCTGCTGTATTTGGGTAAAATGTTCTATATAAGTCTATTAGGTCCAGGTCCTCTAATGTATTATTCAGAGTCATTGTTTCTTTATTGATTCTCTGTCTAGATGTTATGTCCAATGGTGCTAATGGCATGTTAAAGGTCCCCACTATAATTGTAGAGGCATTTATTTCTCCACTTAGTTTTTCCAGTGTTTGCCTCATGTATTTTGAGGCATCCCGATTAGGTGCATAAATGTTTATGATTGTTCTCTCTTCTTGGGAGATTACCCCTTTTACTAATATATAGTGTCCATCTTTGTCTCTTACAATAGTTTTGCATTTAAAGTCTATTGTGTCTGATATTAGGATAGCTACTCCTGCCCTTTTTTTGGCTATTGTTTGTTTGTAAAATTGTTTTCCAGCCATTCACTTTCAGCCTCCTTGAATCCCTGGGTCGAAGGTGGGTTTCTGGTAGACAGCATATAGTTGGATCATATTTTCTTATCCATTCTGCCAATCTGTGTCTCTTGAGTGACGAGTTTCATCCATTAACATTCAGTGTTATTACTCTCAATGAATTTCTTACATCAGCCATATTTTCTTTGGGTTAATGTATGTCATATGTTGTTTTTATTTCTCTTTTTGTCTTTTTAGTTGTTCTTAAACTCTCCTCCAACTCTCTCTCTGCTGTTTTTTCCTTTCAGCTTCTAGAACTTCCTATAGTATTTCTTGAAGTGCAGCTTTCTTATTGGCATACTCTCTTAATTTCTGTTTATCTTTGAATATTTTGAACTCTCCATTATTTTTGAATGCCAGTTTTGCTGAATAGAGAATTTGTGGCTGGAAGTTTTTTTCTTTTAGTACATTGACTATGTCATACCACTGTCTTCTTTCCTCCATGGTTTCAGATGAGAAATCACCACTTAATCTTATTGTGCTTCCCTTGTATGTGATAGTTCTCTTTTCTCTTGCTGTCTTGAGTATTTTCTCTTTGTCTTGAGCATTGGACATTTTGACGGGCATATGTCTTGGAGTTGGCCTGTTGGGATTTATACTGTTTCAGGTGTGCTGTGCTTCCTGGACATGTACATTTATCTCTCTCAATAGGGTTGGGAAGTTTTCACCCATTATTTCCTTCATCACTCCTTCTGTTCCCTTTCCCTTCTCTTCTCCTTCAGGGATGCCTATAATGTGTATGTTTGTGCATTTTGCGTTGTCAGTTAAATCCTTGAGTCCCTGCTGGATTTTTTCTATCTTTTTATCTATCTGTTTTTCTATCTGTTTGATTTCAGATGTATTGTCTTCCACATCACTAATTCTTTCTTCTGCCTGTTCAAATCTGCTGTTATGGGAATCCAGAGATTCTCGGATTGTTCCATTGGTCACCATCATATCCGTTATCTTTTTTATGTATGTTTACAATTTCTTCAGTATGTTCTCCCAGTGTCTTCTTAATATCCTTAATCTCTTCCTTCACTTCATTAAGTTGGTTCATGATATTTGTTTGGAAAGCTTTGATTAGTTGTTCTATGTTCTGCATCCCTTCCTGATTTTTAGTTTGTTCATTGGACTGGGCCATGTCTTCCTGTTTCTCAGTGTGGTTTGCAATTTTTTGTTGCCCTGTAGTCATTATTTTATCTTGATGGGTTTATTCAGTTGATTGGCTTCTCTCTCTCCTCTAGAGGTTTGTTTAGCTGGTGGTTCTGTGTGTGTGTTAAGTTTTCTCTTTGACACTTTGTTCTTCTTATTTTATTTCTTTGCTTCTTTCTATATTCCCTTCAACGCAAAAGATTAGGGTCAGAGGAATCAAAAGATGAGAGAAAGGAAGAAGGATAATAGTAATATTGATAAAAGCTAGAAGAGGGACTGTATAAGACTTAGTAAAATGAATATTTAACTCATGTAGGCAGTGTAGAGTAATAGGGAAAAAAAAGTGGATACCTTCAATGGACTGGGAAACCAAATAGAGGAAAATATATATAATACTTTAGAAGGTCAGAATGATGAGAAGAGAGAGAAAGAGTAAACAAGGGTTGAAAGGAACAATTTAATAATAATTTAAAAAAGAAGAAAACTGAATATATAGAATACAAATTGAAACTCTTGAAGTTGTGGGCTAATGAAAAAGATGGTATGTAATAACCACAAAAGAAAGCAGAAGGCAGAAAGATGAAGGAAGGAAAAGAGATAGCATTGGGAGACAAAATTAATATAGACAGAGAATGGGAAATCACTGAAGCAGCAGCACAGCAAAGAAGAGACAAGCTAGCAGCACTTAATTAAAAAAAAAAAAGACAAAAGAAATAAAGGACTAAAGAAGGGTGGAGGAAAGAGGAAAGAAAAGCAAGAGAAAACAAATAAAGAAAAATCAAACAACCACACAAGCAAGCAGTCAAACAGAGCTAAGGAGGAACAGTGTTACTTCTTGGGCACTTGTAGAACCTCTCAGCCTACTTGTGTTCATCAATCAATTGCCCTGCAAAGTTCTATCTGCAGGTTTAGAGGCAGATTTTAGCAATTAAAGTAAGTTAAAAAAAATTTTTTAAGTGACTGTCTTCTTTTTTTTTGGCAAAATAAGGGACCCAAAAGAAGTCCTCTTCTAGGCTACCCCCTTCACCAAGGGGACTCTAAATAAGCTCATGGAAACTAATCAGCACTTCCCACTTCCTGGCCTCCCAGGAGAGCTGAAGCTCTGATGCTTGTCAGTACAGAAGATAAAATTGGCTGACTCTACCCCCTCTGGAGCCAACTCTCTGTATCACTGGGCTGTTAGGTAAATCAGGCTTCCTCAGCAGGTTTCACCTCTCCCTTCAGCCTGGTGCCGCTTCAAGCTGGTTTATTTGCTCCCCAAAGCTATGAGGGGGTCCAGGCAACCAAACCCACAAAAAGGAAACCTCTCTCCACCTTCTGTCAGAACCCTCCCACTCTTGGAGTTTGCTCCCTCTCACCGGGTTGCCAGTGGGAGTTGGGGCATATCCCTGGGCAGCTAGGTAGATCAACCTTCCTCAGCAGATTCATCACTCCCCTCAGCCTGGTGTTGCTTCAAGCCATCTATTTTGTTCCCCAAAGTTGCAAGGGGTTCCAGGCAGCCAAATCTACAGAAAGGAAACCCCTCTTAACCCTCCACCAGAACCCTCCCACTTTCAGAGAATGCTCCCTCTCACCAGGTTGCCGGCAGGAGTCACGGTTCATCCCAGCCTTTTTTCCTGAGGTTGGGGCTCAGCCATCTGTGTCGACTACCACAGGCAAGGGAAAAAACTCACAAATATTTCCTGAGCAATCCACCTTGGTGTTCAGCTCCATCTAGATAAATGTCCCCAAGGTTCTTACTCAGTGCGCCCCCAGCACAGACCCTTCAGGCAGGATCCTGTGCTCAATCAGACATCCTTCAAGAGTGAGTTAGTGAATGCCCTCCTAAACTGATGCAATCTGGCACACCACTTGTAAAATGTTATTAATAGAGGAAAGTGGAATAAGAGGAGGATAATGTGTATATGGGAATCTCCAATATTCTCTACATGACTTTTCTGTTACCTAAATTTTCTTTGAAGATAAAATGAAAAAAAAAAAAAGACACTGGGGGAAATAAATGGAAGAAAATGTCACTACATACAGGACAATAGGTGTTACTGTGATGAAAGTCATAATGTCAAACATTTTTAAATTTTATTATTTCTTTATTATTTCAAATTATTTTTAATTTTTTTGTATTTTTTGCCAATATTAAAACTACCATTATTATTTCATTTCTTATTAATTTTATTTGGTGATGTTGGCTTCATTGTTTTATTGTTTTTTTAATTCTTTTTTATGTTGGCTTCATTTTTAATGAATTTTTTGATAACAGAATTGTTACAACTGTGGCAGGGGAGGATCATTTGTGCAGGGTGTCAATGATGTGGGATCCACGAGAGAAAGCAGAGCTGAGGTATACTTACAAGGCATATGAATGAGTTCCAATGTTCATGGGGCATTGTCATGGTGGGTGGAGATCCACACAATCACTGAAAGTATATCCAATTCCAATCTTGGTGAATTCTACCACATTTGCTAATGGGACAGCAAGAATTCCCTAAGTACAAGGGCATTGACTAGTGAAGTAGGATGGAATATTGATGGGCACTTGATATTGATGACTGTACTTATAAACCTTTTATTTTGAAATTGAAAGTTAGCCTAGTATTCTAGTTTACCTAACAGTTACCTTCTGAGTGCCTCCTTGTTGCCCAAATGTGACCTCTCTCTAAGCCAAACTCAGCATATAAGTGCATTACCTTCCCACCAGCATGGGACATGACTCCTGGGGATGAGACTCCCTGGCACCATGGGATTACTATCAAGCACCAACTAGCAATGCAACTGGAAAAACACCTTGAAAAAAAGGAGGAAATGGTAAATATAAGTGAGTTTACATTGCAAACAGACTTCAAAGTGTGCTGGGAGGTCATCCCAGATGTTACACGTATTCACATCTCAGCAGGATCCCACTGACTGCCACAGTAGAAATGCTGTCAAATAGTGGGGCTACTGAGGGCTCTGGAGATATGCATACACTATGGGCAGGGTAGACAGCCTTGGAATTTGGTGCCCTGCCAATAGGCCCTTCTTTGGAATTTATGCTCCTCAGTGTGACAGAGTTGGACTCAGTTGTGGTTTCCCTACATATGATTCTTCTGCCCTTTCTATTTGAACCTATAGTTAGTCCTAGAGTTGATAGTTTTGTCTTTGGGCTTTCCATATGCCAGTTCAGTCCTGAATCTCAAGAGTTTCCACACCTACTCACCAGTTCATTGGACTCACCCAGAACAACTAAGAAGGAAATGATGATGGACGATAACCATCCCAAGGAACAGAAAGAGTGTACGAGTGCAAGCAAGATAGTCCCATCCATCTTCCTGAAGGGACATAAGCCCCTTCTCAATTATAGGTGGAGTGGGCATCAACAACCCAGTATCCTCAGTATTGGGGAATGAATGATGGCAGAAGGAAAAATAGATGTAATATGGGGACATTTTTGGGACATTGGAATTTTCCTGAATGTCATTGCAATGACAGATACAAGCCATTATATGTCTTATCATAACTTATACAATTGTGTGGGAGTTTAAATATAATGTAAACTATAAACCACACGTAGTAGCAATGTTCCAATCTGTGTTCATCAATTGTAACAAATGTACCACCCTAGTGAACAATGTTGTTAATCTGGAAATGTGCAGGAGTGGTAGTGAGTGGTGCATATGGTAATCCCCTACATTTTTCATGTGACATTTCTGTGATCTAAGTATGTTTTAAAAAATTAAGAAAACTATAACAAAAATAGTTAGACCATTCTATCACACCATAAACAAAAAGAAATTCAAAATTGTATGATTCCATTTATTTAATATGCAAATATAAATCAATTTATAAAGATGAAATTAGATTAGTAATGTAGGGTTGTGACAGGATAGATGGATTGCATGGTGACAGCTAAGAGGTGTGTTTTTCTTTTTCCTTTTTAAAAATTTTATATGCAGATCCCTCCAACAGAATTTTTTTAAAGATTTAATTTATTTATTTATTTCACTCTCCCTCACTGTTTTGCACTTACTGTCTGCTCTCTGTGTGTTTTTCTGTGCCTGCTTCTCTTCTCTTTAGGCAGCACCAGGAACCAATCCTGGGACCTTCCAGAGTGGGAGAGAGGTGTTCAATCTCTTGTGCTACCTCAGCTTCCTGGTCTGCTGTGGCTCTTATTGTCTCTCTTCTTTGTCTCTTTTTGTTGCATCATCTTGCTGTGCTAGCTCTCTGTGTGAGCCAGCACTCCTGCATGGGCCAGCTCTCCTGTGTGGGCCAGCATGCTACATAGGCCAGCTCACCACACAGTCCAGGTTGCCTTTCACCAGGAGGCCCCAGGAATTGAATCCTGGACCTACTCTATGGTAGACTGGAGCCCAATCACTTGAGTCACATCCATTTCCATGAGTTTTTCTTTATGGAAAATATTTTTTCCATAAAGAAAATTTTCTGAAAATATTTTGGTGATGAAGGCACAACATTTTGATTACATTAAGACCCATTGATTATACACTTAGGATAGATTGTAAGGTATGTCTCTATATCTCAATTAAACTTCTTTAAAATAAATAAATATGCAAGAATAGCTAAAAAAGAGCAGGTATGTACATCAGGGGAATCATAGAAAGAGTAAAAGATGATGACATTTTGTTTGTTTTTGATTTTTGTTTATTATTATTGAAATAATGAAAATGTTCTAATAATGATTGAAGTGATGAATACACAACTATGTAATTATGTCAAATACCATTGACAATACACTTTGGATAGACTGCATTCTTTACTAATATGTATCATTAAAACTGATTTGTTTTTTAAAAAACTTAGCTCTAAAGTTTTCATATTTGCATGCTCTGGAAATTAATGTTTTAATAATTAATGTCAAGGACAGGATTTCCAAATGTCAACCATCATAATGGCATCGCCTATGGGTATGGAAGGTTTTGGAATCTATTAGATATTTTATTAACAAGATGATTATTGAAGTGCATTTTTCCTGGATACTTCCCTATTGGGAAATTAGCAATGGGAAATGGGAATGATCTGGACCTCTGCCGAGCACAGTGAACTACTGGGTGCAAGATTCTCACACATACTGATAAAGATTCTAGTCACAGGGATGAAGTATTGTTTTATCTGCTGTTAGGAACAGAGTGACCATATCTGTTCCTCCCCTTCAGATTTGTAATCACTGACCTAGGAATGGCAACCAGAGAACTACATTCATTTCTGTGGGAAAGACTACAAAATCACAGACTTCACACATTTTCTTATCCTCAAACCTATAAAATTTCCAGTTGATATTCACAAAATCATCCATCAGATATCCAATCATTTGCCCAACCGCTCAAACAATATCCATTAGATAAACAAAATTACTGATGTTCACAACCTCCCAAATGCTGAATAAATGATTTCCCATGACTTTTCATTACATTCTCCACAATGAATTTTCTGGAAATCCCTCAAGGAGTTTCATCCTTCTAATGAAGTTTTCTTCCTCTTATTTAATGATTTGCAGTTATTCTTTTTTTTTTAAATATTTTATTTATCCACCCCCCTTGCTGCATGTGTTCGCTGTGTCCATTTGCTGTACATTTTTCAGTGTCTGATTGTCTCCCTTTGTTGCATCACCTTGCTGGGCCAGCTCACTGCACCACATGGGCCATCAGCACACCATGCCATGTGGGCAAGCCTGCCCCCACCAGGAGGCCCCAAGAATTGAACCTGAGGCCTCTCACATGGTAAAGAGGAGCCCAACCAATGGAGCCTCACCCACCTCCCTGTGGTTATTCTTAAACTGAGTTTCCTTTAGCACATTAAGGCTTAGCTTTGACTGAATGATAGTGCACAGTTATTACAGGCCTATTGTTTCACTCCTTTGGAATTCACACATTTAATTTAAAATATAAATAAGAAATTAAGACAATCCCACATTGAGTACAGGTGTAGAATTCCTCACATGTGATTTTTCTGATTAGCTTATTAGAGTGGTAGAAGAGACCTCTCCAATTCCATTATAATTACATTATGTGTTTTCTCATGTAGTGTATTATTTATCTATTAAGGGCTTTGCTACATAACATGCATATGGATTCTCACCAGTATGAGTTATTAGATTATCTGAAGAGGTATGGATGAGGACAGGAATTTTTGAACACATTAAAAACAGCGTGTGTTCAAAATGTTCTCTGGTGTGTTTAAAGGTTAAATCTTTGGCTGAAATCTCTTAAATAAGCAAAATATTTGTAGTGTGAGTTGTTACATTTAAAATAAGAATAGTGACTGACCATTTCAAATTGTTTACATTCACAGGGATTCTCTCCATTTCAATAATCTCCTATTGTCTAAGGCCAGAAAATTAAAGGTTTTCTCATACATATGATATTATGGTTTCTGTCCAGCATGAATTCTGTAATGTTGCCTGAGATACAGGTGAAAGAAATACAGGTGAAAGATTTCCTACATAGACAACATTCATGCAGTTTTTCTACAGTGTGAGTTCTCCTATGGCGCTTAAGATTTAAAAATTGACTGACGTTTTTCACACATGAATGACACTTATAGGGATTTTCTCCAATGTGAGTTCACTCATGTTATTGAAGATGGGAATGTTGACTGAAAGCTTTCCTGCATTGATGAATCTCATAGAGCTTCTCTCAAGTGTGAGTTGTATTTGTTCATCTAAGATTAGAATAATTAATCTAAGATTAGAAAATAATTCTTTTTTGGAAAAGAAGCCTTTTCCAAAAGTACTGTATTCTTAGTATTTCTCTCCAGTGAGAGTTCTCTCATGTTGTTGAAGACGGGAATGTCGACTGAAAGCTTCCCTGCACAGAAGATATTCACAGGGTTTCTCTCCAGTGTGAATTCTCTCATGAAGTTTTAGGGAAGAAGATTGATTGAAGGCTTTCCCACAAAGATGACATTCATATGGTTTCTCTCCAGTGTAATTTCTCTCATGTACTTTAAGATGAGCATATTTACTGGAGGCTTTCCCACATAGATGACATTCATATGGTTTCTCTAAAGTGTGAGTTCACTCATGTTCTTTTATGGAAGAGGAGTGACTGAAGGCTTTCCCACAAAGATGACATTCATAGGGTTTCTCTTCAGTGTGATTTCTCTCATGGACTTTAAGATGAGCATATCATCTGAAGGCTTTCCCACATAGATGACATTCATGGGTTTTCTCTCCAGTTTGAGTTCTCTGATGTTTTTTTAGGGAAGAGGAGTGACTGATGGCTTTCCCACATAGATGACATTCATGGGGTTTCTCTCCAGTGTCAGTTCTCTCATGTTGTTGAAGATGGGAATGTCAACTGAAAATTTTCCCACAAACATGACATTCATGGGGTTTCTCACCAATGGGAATGCCATTGTATTGTCTGAGGTCAGAGCATTGCATACTAACACTTTGGGAACATTCACATGAATTACTTCTAGGCTGAATATGCTTATGTTGATTAAAAGATGATTGATCCCTGAGGACTGTTGGAGGTGGTTTCCTGAAATAGGATTTCTTTGTCATGTGAATGAATGCATTTTGGTTAACTGTGGATGTGTGAGAAGAATCTTCTTGCAAATAATTACATTTAAAGGAATGTTTTTGGGTGTGAGATCTCTGTGGTGGGGAATGAGACATGAGGCTGTAAAACATTTGTCCAAAACAATGAATTTCTTCATTTCCCTTTGTATGAAACCTAGACTAATCCACTAGTGATCACCTCAATTAAAATATTTGCCATTTTGGTTTCATATACACATTATTCTACTCCATACACAGAGATATTCTCTATTATAACAATCTAATTGCAGAAGTATCTGATAATTCTGAGCTTCATGATGTTTCAAAGATTATGTATGTGAAACACTTTAATGCCATTTTTTTTTATATAAACCCAGGTTAGAGTTCGTGTTTAGGTTAATTTTTACCTTAATTCAAACTATCATAGTGTTTTCCTGGATTAGCACTTAATCCCAACATTAAGTACAATTTCATGATTTTACTGGATTTCTAATTCATTCCATCACTAGGCATCTATTTGGAATACTAGGGTTCACAAAATTAAACTTACTAATGCCATGATTTTAAAGATCTCTTTCCTACAGGTAGGTTGGTTGTCTATCATTCCTATCATTTCACTTGTTTTAAAGGTACTTTTCCTCCCTGTAGTAATTTAAAAACAAAACACAATAAACAGTTAGAATACCATTAGGGGGACAAAAATTTTGGAAAATTCCAAGTATCTCTTTCAGTATGTTTCCCATATTTGCAATTAGCTGGGAAAGAATATTGAATTAATGAATACTTTAGGGATAAGAAAACATTATAGGACATTACAATCAGAAAAGAATTTCAAGCATGGAATATGAGAAAAAAGAAGTTGGGATGTCAGGGAGGTAAAAAAGAAGGAAAATATTTCAAGAATAGGACCAGGACAAGGGTCATGTGAAGTTTTACTTGCAATAATAAATTAATATTCCTTTTACAATGCCAATGACCCTTGGCAAAGCTTGAGAAATACATAGAATAAACACGTTACTAAAATTTCCCCAATATCCACAGCTACATTTTAGAAATCATAACTCATGAAAGTAATCATAATTTACTTAAGGAATCCTGAAGGTAAAATATTCAATCATACACTCAGTACATCATGAGACCTCACTTCTGATGCACAGGTCCTTAGAGCTCACCTGAAATCTGGTGTTGAGGAAATCCTATTCCTTCTCTCCACACTTCTCCTTTTACAGCTGGGAAAGCACATCTGTTTTGCAGACTTGATAACCTGTTTCTATGAAAAAAATGTTACATGGATTTTGATTTTTGATAGTAACAGAACATGATCATGATGTACATAGCAGGTTACCAAAGAATAAGGTAAGCATTGAAGGTCAGTAATGCATCAAAACCTAGAACTCAGATCATTGATAATATTTCAACAGAAAATGTAACTCTTGAACTTTTGCCCATTTCAATGAGGACCACTGGTTATTGTCACCCATGCACTAGTACAAAGAGAAACTGCAGTATCATCTGTATTCTAAATGGGGAGAAATCTATGTTTCCAAAGTGACTGAATATTATGTTCACCAATAATCCATTTAACATAAATCCCAGAAGAATTATCTAAATTGTATATGGAAAAGGATATATGCAATGTTTTTACTACTATGTTCTGAAGCCTTAGCATAGCCCTTGGATCAGAATACTTATTTCACTGTAGTGAATTACTTATCCATTCAAGAAGCATTCATTTAATTCTCAAAAGAAAGACATTAAGTTGTAGGCAAGAAGATTAAATTCTATTGGGGTGAACTAGATGTACATAAAAAATAAGGGAATATTCACTTAGGCAGGTTTATTTTTCATAACAATATAAATGTATTAAAATTATAAAACATGAAGTATAAGAAAATAAGATTATACAATATGGAGAAGCCGATATTTGAATAAATAAATGGATGATTTTTTAATGACAAACATATAGATAGATGATAGATAGATAGATGACAGATAGGTAGATAGATTAAACAGATGGTAGATAGATAAGAGATAAATATAAATGGTAGAATAATTTTGAGAGTCTCACCTACTGAGACCAGGTTATTGACATTCTCCAGCATCACCTCTCTGAACAGCTTTCACTGGGATGTGTTTAACATGTCCCACTCTTCCTGGGTGAAGTCTACAGCCACATCTTTGAAGGTCACATACTCCTAAAACATCACAGAAATCTGTGTTCACACAGCACTATCCTAACCAATGTCCTGAGTGTGATGTACAAAATAATAAGCACTAAAGAAGCAGAAACTGTATACATAAAACACAAAATGTGTATGGGGTTCCAGTAACATCATTATCAATACTGAATTGTCATCTGCTTTTCAGTTGCACTCACAGACACATGCACACTTTGAATACATAACACCCCATTGTAAAAGAAAATCACATGGCACAGGATGTTATATACACCTGGAAATTTCCCAATAAACTTGTAATTATGCCTTCTTTCTGATGATTATAAAGCTTTCATCCAAGCATTAAAAACTAAATTAATCTTTCCAAAAATTCTAAGTAAATTTACAGACTTATTGTAAGGTGAGAAATATCCATGATATTTCTTTTTAAAAAATTAGTATGGTTAGATTATTCCCCTATACAGATGAACTTATTTTCCTCTCATTTATAAAATCATTTAAGAATATATTATGCATTTTGATAAATGCAAGTTAATGTGTGAATTGCTTTTTATCTAAATTCACTTCATCTGTCTATTACTCACTAAAATGGCAGAGAAACTTGAAGAAATATCCAGAATTCTGCTAAACTGAGTAGGTATTAAATCAGTAAGTCCTGCTTTTCTCAGTGCTACATAACTCAGGTATTCATTTTAATGTATAAATACAGATGGTTCAGGGTCATGAGCCAGGGACTCCTGAGACAGTTGTACTGATACATGGCCGTAGACTGACCATTCCTGTGGAATGAGACTTCACACTCTCAACTTTTTCTGTGGTCTACAAATAGATTTTCATTGTCTCACTTTTATCTTCATCTCATCTGTATGTGAAAAATTGCTTCTGGTCTCTCCAAATCTTCAAAAATGTTCACAAAAAAATAAATTTCATTCTACCTATTATAAAGCTCCTGAAACCACAGTTGCAATAAATGAAAAAACAATTCCTATACATTGCTTCTATTTATAAAATTTGAACAAATTTTATTTAGAAAATTGAAGTTGGAAAATTTGAACCACAGTGGTAAGGTTAATTTTAGTTTTCTTTTAAAAATATTTTAAAATGTGCAAAATGTTCTATCAACATTTAAAAAAATTAAATTGGGGGAAAATAAATAAGTTATTCCTCATTTCCTTTAATTTACTAACCTTCTCATGATTCTGGCAAATATGCCTACCCTTATACCACAATATCTTTAATGCTGGATTGACTCCACAGCTGAAAACACAGCCTCTCTTCTGACTGTAAACTTCTCTTCTTGTTCGTCTCTGTTTATTACATGCCAGGGCTAATCTCAGGGATGAACATGAACCTTGAATTCATTATTTATCCAAGGAGGCATGGGATGTGTGAGAAAAAGAAAACATCTGTCATCTTTTCAGAGAATACAGTCTTCAGGGAAGCTGGAACCAACTCTTGCAATTACCTTGGAAGATTACTCATTGCTCAGTCCCTAACTTACCATAATTATTAGAGTCCTGTATAAACTTAATTTCAGCTCAGATCCCTGAATAGCTCCTGAATACACTTGGAATATCCACACCAATAGGTGAATTCTTCCCATCTGCTGGCAACAGAGGTGGAATTTTAGTTAAAGAAATCCCTACTCACCTGTGATTGCATTGTCAATACCTTAGCTGGTATCTATCTTCCTCTGGATTTTCACTCACAACCAGACAAGCAGATGGTGGGTAAATCTGAGGATGGAGAAAGAATCTTAAGATTCATGTCTTGACTACAACTTTCAGGCCCATCTGTCATGAATGCCAAATACTTCACCCAGGAGTATCCCCAGTCCAATCAACAAAAGGAACATGAGGTGTGCTCATAAAGGGAGGACTACCCATTCCCAGAGACAAGAAGCTGGAGGTCTTGACCTTTCTGGCTAATAAAGATGATATGATTACATTCATTGTACAGATAAGAACATGAAAATCCATGAATTATATTTATTAATTAACCCATGATTTTCAGAGACCTTTAATTCACCCCTGATTCCAAAACATAGGAATCCCTGACCAAAATCACATATGGAATTGGGCCCTCACCACAAGAGGAAGCAGACTGGAATTTCTCAGTTATTACTGCTTTTTGCAATAGCATTGGTTCTCTCACATGCATTTCTGTCTTCTGGTCTCTCACTCCCTTCCTGCTCTACCATGAAACTGACCTGATATTTTGTCCTAAAACATCTTAGTTCTTCCATATGTGATGTCTAACATTGTAACCCCCTCAACATTGAGATCTATATCTCACCCCAGCATATTTGGAAATCAACTAAGAAACTTAGGAATATATATTATTAAAAGTAAAAGAAAAAAAGAAAAGAAAGAATATATACTATTATGAGGTTGATCAGATCTAGGGTTCACTTAGCTATTTGTACGTCAAGTCCAGGAAGAAAATGATTGTATTCAACAGGCTTGGAGAATTATATATTTTTAATAATTTAATCTTCTCAGTAACCCAGCTGATAGAGGTTAATTTATTCATTTAACAAATGTCCCAAAAGAGGTTCAGAGAGCTGAAGTAATATGACAAACATATGTGGTCAGAAAAGGCACAAGTAAATTAAAAATTTTTCTTCCTATATCTCAATTTCAAATTAAGGGCTACATGTCACACCTATTTATTACATGGAATGCCACCTCTCATTTAAATAATCAGATACTCTGTTGTCAAAACGTCCTCTTCATACAGTTTGTTACAATTAAACTCATGCACAGGTTCTCCTTTCACAAGGAAACCTCCATTTCATTGAACCCACTTTCCAAACATTAGCACCTAACTCATGCAATATTCACTGCCACATGTATTCCAAGCATACATATTTTAGCATATGCCTCCTGAGAAATGTATTTACCCTATGTATCAATAAATATCTTACTATTTTCCACATCTGCCCACATAGGAGGTGATTCTAATTTCCTGTCATGTTTATTACAGCAAGTGACATGGCACATTAGTAAGATCTTGCTTTATGACTCAATATAGAATCACAACTCCTAGTGCTTTCAAATATATCTGGGAAAAAGTCTACATCTTGATAATTGAGTTATTCTTCCATTTCCATAATCACTTCAAGACCCATAGTTTGAATACCAAATATTCTCACATTTCACATTGCTTTTATCAGATGAGATTAACATCATAATAACCAGGTGAATGATGCAATTTTTAAAAAATCACCTAAACTTAACACCATAATGTCTAGTTATTCCTGCATTCATTAGTTATTCTTTCTCTCATTGAAGAAGTTTGTCATCTGATCAAGTTGAATGTCTCCAACTGAATTCTTGTTTTCCTGTTTCTTTTTGAAATCTCTCCTATCACATTCAATCACCTCATCATTTAACCTTATTCTCTTCCATTATGACCTCAAATGTCCCCATGCCTATTTCATCTCTTGTGCCTGATCTTTTCCTTCTTTCACAATCAATCTACATAAGCACTTTTACCCTCTCCTCACACAGCTTTAAATGATGAGTTAATAACATCACAGACTTCCTCTTAATTAAATCAGGCTACCATCTCTAATAAGCTCCCCATGAATAAATCAAGTGTGTATGATTCAGTCTATAACTTGGAAGTAAAGACAAATTGGACTTTGGGGAACATTCTTTTTCTTAGAGTCCTTGGACATCTCAGTCCCTTGAGTGTATTTAAGTTATTCTAGTCACTCCTTCCTATTTTGTTCTGCATGGCATTACTCAAACAATATTATTAGAATATCTCAAAGATGAATTGTAGCCCCATTTTTCTCCCATTTCTGTACCCTATCATGACAATCTCACACATCTACAAAATTGCTTCAATTTGTTTCACTGTTGGCTCTAAATTGAGAATGTACATCTCAATTTTCATAGATAGAGGCATAAAAAATCAAATATATCTCAAGGCATTTCCACTCCCATGATCCTAGAAATCTAAAATAAATTCTCTTCTTATAAAGCTTACTCTCTGATTAACAGAGATGTCAATCAAGATTAATGTAATCAGGTTTGCCACTTGAACAAAATATTTCCCTTCAAATTAAGTAATTTTAAGTTAGGACTCCTCTAGGCATCCTAGGATTGAATAAGAATCCATCACTCAGAAAAACTCAAATACAGTCATGTTAGCTATTATTTTAGCACGGAACACTATAACCATCCTTCATTTCCATGGAAATTCCCTCAAACACTTTCCCACATCATACTCATGTTCTTTCAGTCTCTGTTTTGTCATTTCCATGGAGATCTCCTCACTGAGCCCCAATCTAAGATATTGTTTGGCCTTCCAATAGTCTATATTACAATTCTACTATTCCTTCAGATCACTCATATAATTTTTCATTGTACATTTGTTTGTTTGTTCATATTTTGGTCTCTCCCCCTGGTCTAACTGCATAAATTCTTCCTTGAATGGTAATAGATTAAATAAGTTTCCCTTTGAAAATGACCAAATAATTATATCTTCAGAAATATTATATATCCACAATAAGTTAACCTGACCTCACATGCCCTAGGTCCAACTTCCTGCAGTCAAATTAAATAATACATTTCCATTAAAATCACTTGCAAAATAAATTAGGACTCTCCCACTTGGTGAAAATTCTCCCCCTTATTCATGAGAACACAAATGGACTGAGAAAGCAAGCAATCCAATTCTTAATGAGGCTGCTTTCATAGCATGTGTAGTTCAGAGCTTCTTTCTCTTTATAAAAAGCACCATTTTGATGGCAAACTCTCTTTTTAGGTAGTTGATAACATCATCAGTCATATGATTCAAAAGATACATCTTGATTAAATCAGATGTTAATCTACTCAAGGCACACCTTGTGTCATTCACTTCCTTCTAAAACTCTCAAAACCAACCTTCCAGCTTTTTCAAATATACTCCACAATTTTATGGATTTTGGTTGTCCTGGGTAAGTACTCTAAAATACATACACCAAGAAGATTCTTATTAATATGTATATCTGAGAAGAACTGAAATCTACAAATATTTTCTCAGCCATCCATGTGACTCTATATAAGTGGAAATATTTGTGCTGAAAAAATATATGAGGAAAATTTTAATTGTTCTAGAGTGTGTATATTTTATTATTAAGCAGGGGAAAGACTATTCAGTATAGGTCTTATTATGTCAGATATACACTCAAACTTCAAAATATTAGGGGTTCCCAAAAGAAATGATTGTTTCATTGTTGATTTTCCTATGAATAAGTTGGGTTTTAAAGAATCTTTTAAACTAAAATTATTATCAATGTATGTTTTTATATGTTTTAACAGTGCATTCAGTTTATTTTGAATTTTAACAAATTCATTTATTATTTTAGTAGTACTATCAAAGAACATGCTCCAGAAAATATTTTCCCTTTATGACCATTTAGATGCATTAGTGTAATCAGGGCTACATTCTATATTTTAAGGCACTAGGCCTATTGAATATAATTAAGCACTATGCATTGATTTCTATCAGAATATCCAGTTTGTAACATATGGTTCTATAATCAATCCCCCAGGTGAGTGGTTCCCATAAGTATGGATCTTTATGAAAAAGAAGGCAATGTAACATTTCTCAAAAAAAAAAACCCAAAAATATTGTAACTTCTAGTAGGTGTTAGCAGACTGAATATGCTTATTTTTGTGTGTTTTTTAATCCTAAGACATATAAAAGAGCAAGCAGTGGTAGCAACCTGGTAATCTTAATTACTACTCACTGAACATGGATTTTAGTGCACAAATTAAAACCTACTAGCAGTGCCAGTAAACCATGACATTAAGGGAACAAATATACTAAAGCAAAACAAGAACATAAGAAAAAAACCTAAGGCATTCACAGAAAATATTTGTCAGTCATTTCCACTTATTTCTTTTTAAGTTAAGCCAATTAATGAAAGAAATTCAGGGCAGTAACCTTCTGTTTTTCTCTGCCAATCTTTATTTTTCATTTTAGAGCACGCTTGAATCAAAGGTCTTTTGAAAAGGTGTGGAGGTTAGAAGTCATCCCTTGACTATGATCTTTGTCTAGTAATAATTATCTGTCCAGTTAGTAGCAATCATGAGTTTATTACAAAATTATTCATATGTATCTTGAAAAATAGAAGAATAAATTATTTCTGTAGAGAAATGAGGCAATGTATTTCCATTTTAGGCACAGGTATTTATATAAAAATAAATTTTTTTTTTTATTTTTTTAAATTCACTCTACTGAAATTAAAATAATTGCATTTCATTACTTTTATTTCATGCATTTTAGGTAATCAGTGATTCCAATTTCACAGCTTTATTATATAGCCTTATGTGTTTTCAGCCTAGTTTCTGTAGCAAAATTAAAATGTAATGTATGTGAAACCTACCAAGCACCATAGGGTACACATAAATTGTAGGAAAGCACATAGAACTGTCTAGATTGATACTAAACATAACTATTAGTTCCCATTTGTAAAGAAAAAATGTAAACATGTAATTTTTCACTCAGTCTAGTATCTTTATCACCATGAGAATGAGACCCCAGGATTATTATGTATTTTGATATTAACAAGAGAAAAATCCTAGAGAAACTCACCAGCCCATTCCCAGACAGCTCAACTTAATGATTAACTTTCTCTGTTGCAAGCCTGCATAAAATCTGTAAGACAACCCCTAAACGAGGATGCCAATTTGAGATTGGTTAGATCTTATATCTGCCACTAGCCAGTAAAGCCACTTTTCCTTCCTAGCCTAGTTCAGTGTGTGTATTATGTTATGCCAAGCACCAAGCCCACAGATCCTTCTGATCAATGTCAATTTCAGGCAATATTTTTCAAGAAAATGATTCTTTTAAAAAAACAAAAAACAAAAAACAAATGTGTATATGTTGGAAGACAACTCTGAGTTAGGCCTGTCCAAAACCTTAGAGTCATTCTAGCAAATAAAACATACAATCTGGCCCTATAGGTTTTAATAGCAACTTAAGAAGAGACAATTTGAAAGAAAAAATGGAAGTTTATTTGTTACATGATCTAGATTTATTTCATTTTTGGAGATCGGAAATCTCTCACAGAAATACCAATATTTTAAAATAATAACACCAAAGTTTCTTTATTGAGCAACTGCATGACAGGAAATTTCATTCAATCAGGCTTGGATTATTAAAGAAGAGCAAGATTTTCAAAAGGTGATGAGTAAATCCATATTACTGATGATAAAGTAATGAGAATCTCAGTGCAGAATATATTTTCAAGTCTGGAACTCAGTTGTGATATTTGGACAGGAATTTGTAAGTTCTATAACTATAGATGGTAAATAAGTCAAAGGAGTGGAAGATAGTACCTAGGTAGAAAGACAGAAATAAAGGAACGTTTGGGACTATGTTCTAATGAGTTTCAGCATTTAATATTTCAGAAATAGCTTGGAAATATGTAATGTGGTTCCAGAAAAAATCCAAGAGTGTTGTGATCTAGGAGACCAGGACAGAAAGGGATGATAGAAGGAGGAAATCAGAGAATTTGTTGAGGATTCTTGTAAGGTAAAGATGCTTTTAAAGTTTCATTGAGATGGATAAAAGCAGATTCTCAAGGGCAGTGCATGTAAGTACAGAATGTGTAAGCCATATCAGAGTGTACTGAGGAGAAAGTAGGAGGTGAGAAGAAACCCACTAATTGCAACTCATTGAAAAACGTTGACCTTAATTGGTAAGAGACTTTAATAACTGGAGAAGTAAAAATCACATACCAATAAAATTTAAATATTTTAAGATAATACTTTGATAGAATCAATGTATGAAAATTGACAGTATTTATAAATGGTAATGGGGAAAGGCCAAGTCACATCTCATAATTTGGAGAACTCCCAAGAAAACAAAAAAATAAGAAGCCAACTTGAGGTCTATTCAATTCTGAGGCAAGTTCAAGAGACAAACCACACTTTGCTCTTCTCCCAAAGTTCTGTGTTGTTCAGCTTATTTATGTATGGGAAAAAAGCAACCTCTATTTATATTCTCTTTGTATAGGGAAAACATTTAATAAATCCAATAAGTGATCCATTCCAGGGAGAAAACCCTGATTGCACAGATTTGAACAGGGTTTCATTCAATGAGATGCATTCTGCTCACCCTGGTTTGATTTTCAAGATAATTAAGAAATTAAAATCCTCATATGATGATAGAAAATGAAGAGGCAAAGACATTGAGAAGGATGACTGAAAGACTAATTTATTAATTAATCCAATAAATATTTTACAGTTCATTCTTTGTAACAGGAAATATTCAAAGTCCTAGAGATACAACAGGGAACCAGATGTACTGGTTCTATATGGGCAAAGAGTTTGAATTCTCTGGAGGAAGACTGGGATTAAAAATAAAATGAAGCATTCTGGGAAGATGGTGTCTGAGTAGGCAGGCAGGGTTCAGCTCTCTCATTTAAAAAAAATGAAGAAAGAATGAAAAGTTTTCAGAGGGATCTGCTTTGTGGATCAGCAGATTAGGACAGAGATTTAAAACTCCAAGAGGTTGAGAGTCAGAGAGATGAACAACACAAAACAACAAATGTGAGTTACCAAACCCCATAGTGGCCACGAAGTGCTCCACTCTCACACCCCAAAGGTATTAGGCTGGGGTAAAACCCATCTCACTGCAGCCAACCAAGAGGGGAACAGACATCTTCCTCCTTGTAAGTTGTTACAAGGGAAAAGAGAGGAAGAGTCAGGGAGCTTCTCTTCAGTGAATTTGACAAGGAGAGCCTGATTTGAATTTCCTCTCTGGCCAGACCAAAATAAACGTTAAGTGGAGAGTGAAACACCTCCATGAAAAGGTATACTGATGAGTGCCATCTGCTTGCTAGTCTGGAAACTGCATGGACAAAACTGCTTTTGAGTTTCTCTGTACCCTAACTCCTGGAAGAAAATCTACACACCATCAGTGAGTCCCTGGCATCATTTTGATAACTTAAGCTGGGCAGTTTTAAAGACTTAAAAGGAGCTGAACCACATATCAAAAAAGAGCTGTGAAAAAAAGGCAAGAAAGAAATACGCCATCAGAATAAATTCAGCAACATATTCAGATGCCTAGAAGTCAGCAAAAAATTACAAGCCATACTAGGAAATGAAGAGATGGCTGAGCCAAAGGAACAAACCAAATATCCTGAAGAGAAACAGGATTTAAGACAATTAACCAGTGATAATCACACAACTCTCCTAAGTCAATTCAAAGAATTGAAAGTAAATATGACTAAAGAGAAAAATTAAATTAAGAAAACAATGGGGAAGCATAAAGAACAATTTGAAAGCTTGCAAAGAAAAGTAAAAGAGCTTAAGGGGAATGAAAGACATGATGGACAAGATTAAAAATATAATAGAGGCACATAAGAGCAGATTTGAATTGCTTGAAGACAGATTAGTAATTTTGAAGGCAGAACACTTGAACTGGAAAAGAAAAGAAACAGAAAAAGAGAATGGAAAAATGCTACCGGGAATTGAATGACAAGAAATGCACAAACATACACATAATCAGTGTCTCAGAAGAAGAGAATGGAAAAGAAGCAGAAAGAATACTTGAGGACATAATGAATAAAATCTTCTCAGCCCTTAAGAAAGAAAGAAAAAATATCAATATCCAAGGACAATGCACTTAAAACAGAATAAATCTGAATAGACATATCCTGAGATTCCTAGTATTCACAATGAAAAATATCAGAGATAAAGAGAAGATTCTGAAAGCAGGAAAAGAAAAGAAAAGCATCACTTGCAAGGGAACCTCAAGTAGATTAAGTGATGACCAATCATAAGAAACCATGGAGGTAAGAAGAAAGTGGTATGATATATTTAAGGAATTGAAAGAGAAAAACTGCTGGCCAAGAAATCTGTATCCATCAAAACTGTCCTTCAAAAATGATGGTAAGTTCAAAGTATTCACAGACAAAAACTGGTAATATGTTACCCATATTATCTTTTAAGACCAGAATGACAAAAGATACTAACGGGATTGCTGTAGCCAGAAAGAAAAGACAAGGGCAAGAAATTTGGAGAAGAGTGTAGAAATGAAGATTATTAGGAAGGGTAAATTAAAGAGTAAAAAGATAGACAAAAGTAAGATATGACAAGAGATAGCCAAAGGACAAAATGGATGAAGTAAGTAATGTCTTTACAAAAATAGCGTTGAATGCTAATGGCTTCAACTCTCCAAGCAGAAGATATACACTGATAGAATGGATAAAAAGTACAAGCCATCTATATGTTGTCTACAAGAATCTCAGCTGAGACATAAGGACACAACTAGGTTAAAAGCGAAAATGTGAAAAAGATATTCCATGAAAATAGTAACCATAAAAAAAGCTAGAGTAGTGTTACTAATGTTGGACAAAATAGATTTTAAATGTTCAATGGTTATAAAAGGTTGAGAAGGACATTATATAATAATAAAAGGGGCAATTCAAGAAGAAGAAACTATACTAAACATCTAGGCACCTAAACTGAGTAGCCCAAGATACATAAGACACACAGTGGCAAAACAGAAGGGAGAAATAGATTCTCTACAATAATAGTCAAAGACTTCAATACACTACTTTCAGTATTGGAAAGAACATCTGGACAGAAGATAAATTAAGAAATAGAGATTATGAAAAATATGGTAAATAAACTAGGTCTACCAGATATCTGTAAAGAATTGCACCCCAAAACAGCAGAATATACATTCTTTACAAGCACTCATGGATCATTCTCCCAGAATGATCATATGTTGGGTGACAAGGCAAGTCTCAGTAAATTGAAAAAGATTGAAATTATACAAAATACTTTTTCTGATCATAACAGAAAGAAGCTGGAAAGCAATAATGGACAGGAAAAAGGAAAATTCATAAATATATGGAGTTCAAAAAATACACTCTTAAATAATCAGTGGGTCAAAGAAGAAATTGTAAGAGAATTCCACAAATATCTTGAGATACATGAAAATGAGGACATAACATGTCAGAACCTCTGGAACACAGCAAAGGCAGTGCTGCGAGGGAAATTTATAGCCCTCAATGCTTACATTAAGAAAGAAGAAAGAGGTTTTTTTTCTTCCTAGAGGAGTCCACATCAGATCTCAGTGCATATTTCCATCCTTCTTTCCCATTTCTTAGCAAGCTCTGTTCTTATCTTCCATTTCCCAATAAATTCTTTTTTACTGGCCTAACTCAACTGGAATATTTGCCAATTCTTTATGCAACATAGCCATGAACCTAGAGGAATCCAATACTTCCCTGGCTTCAATTGGCAAGCCATTGCCTGGAGACAGAAAGGCAATTGGTGCTACCCCACCCCACCAGAGATTGGTGAGTTTTAATTAAGATCTGTCTGTGTTTTCTTTTGATTCTGCCATTTTAAAGGGGTTTCTGGATAGGTTCCCATAGGACAAAAACTCAGTCTGCCCAGACTTCTGGTTCTCTCTTCAGAGGTAGTAGAGGCAAGCCCCCAAGCCATGTAGATCCAGAAAGTTCTGGCGGTGGGTGAAACCACTCTTGAGAGTTGACTGGGTATGTGGCCTAAGCCAAGCAGGAGTCTGCTGAGAGTTTATCAGGCCCTCTCTGTGAGTTCCTTTTAATTAGAAAGTGATTTTAGCCTGCCATTTTAAAGGGGTTCCTGGATAGGCTCCCACAGGACATAAACTCAGTCTGCCCAAACTTCTGGCTCCCTGTTCAGAGGTGGAAGGAGTGGGCCTCCATGCCATCTAGATCCAAGGGAGTTCCGGGTGGCAGGTGAAAATAATCCTTCTGACCTGACTGGACATGTGGCCTAAGTTGAACAGGAGTTTACCTGGCCCTCTCTGTAAGTTCAGAATGGCTATCACTCATTGTATCATTTCCTTAGACCACTAGTTAATTCTTTTTAATTAGAAATGCCTTTAATCTTCCAAATACTGCTGTCATCATTTTAGGTCTGTGAATGCTTTAGAATGCCTTAGAAATTGAAAACATATTAGCAAGGCATGAGTCCCACCTTTGGTAGCTCCCTGAAGCTACTTTCTGGCAAGTCACAGAATAGTTAGTCTCTAGTTTTTTTAATGGGCTTTTAATGTTGGGTTTAACTGCAGAACGTGGGCCCTGGGAGTCACCATGAGATGAGTTTACTAATGGCTAACTCCTAAGACCTCTGAAAAGTAGGCAAAAGAAAGGTCCCTTGCCAGGTCCTTTCCTAGGGTGAACCTAGATTGAGTGTTCAGCCTGTAAACTAGATCAAGTTGGCCCCAAGGCTGGTAGGGCTCTGGGGATACCCAGAGACATAAAGCTCCCAATTCCCAGAATGTGGGGACAGTGAGCAGTGCTCCCCAGTTTTCAGAATGCTGGCTCAGCGAGCAATCCGTTCAATCAGGTATACTGGTGGTGTGTCAATCAGACTGATGAAGGCATTTATCCTCCCCTAGGTAATGGGTTGCTTTTCCAGGATTCCAGTAAACTCCCCATTGGTGTGCCTTCTCAGAAACTGGGATGATCTGCCAACTAATAGTCTAAAAAGAGGCTAATCTATTGTGCCACACCATGTAGCTGCTGGATAGCTGACAGTGGGCTCTGTATGGGACCCTGAATTCCAGTTAAGCCTGAATTGCAGTTAAGCAGGAAAGGACAGACAGATCTGAGGGCCAGAGACCACATGACCATGTCTTCTTAAAAGGATACGGAAATGCACTAAGATTCAAAGGATCCTGACCATTCCTAGCTCCCTGCCTATTCCCTTGTAACACTCCAATTCTTCTAGCGAAAAAACCTTTGCAGGGCTTTACCCCTTGACAGGAGGTAACTAATGGGGATATAACCCTCAGAGCAGCCCCAATTCATGTCTTGTCAGGAGCAGGGTTTCTCTGGACCACTTAGCTCCATACTTAGCAGCTGTCCAAGGATTTTCCTGCAGGAACTAAGCAGAAGGTGTTTTTGCCATGGAAAGACACTGGGAGTTTTTTTTTATCTAGCCGATTCTAAAGTTAACTCTATCCCTAAGCAAAGCAAGTATAAAATTCTCTCTTCTGTTCTAATCTGTGCTTGCCTTAACTTTGTTAGTCTGCTCATGCCTAGGAACTCATAAATCAGATTTGGTGTTTGCCTGTTACAAATTGGGTATTAGTGAAAGGTAACCTAAAAATGAGTCTTTAAATGTCAATACTTTATTGCAATTGTATTTGATGTATAATTCACATGTCGAATTAGTTGAACTGCTGGGAAAGCAGAAAAACTTAGCAAAGTTGTGGCTTATAAAATTGCTTTAGTTGCTTAGTTAATAAATAAAAGTGCCCAAACTGTTTTAAAGTGGAAACTGTAATTAAGAGTTAAGATGATTATAGATTGCCTTAGGTTATCATTACTCCAGGTCTAGCCACAACCTTGCTTTAGCTAACTAGCCTCAGGTCACCCATAGGACTCAGCTATTGTGATGGAAATTACAAAATTAATTTCTCTTTGTGAATTGTTACTTTAGGTCTAGTCTAAACCCTGGCCTTTGCTTATGATTATTTCATGACAATTTCTGACCCTTATGGCTCAGAGAAAAGCAAACTTGGGACAACTCTGTATCCTGCTCTTCCACTGCTATTAGTGACCCTGCTTTCTTTTGTGACTCCAGGTGTTTGTGGCCTGGTAGAATACTTGACCCTCAGGTTGGATGTCCACTCTCCCAATCTAGCAGCTGAGGACTGGGGAGCAGGCCTCCCACCTTGAGTGTTGATGTTCCTAAAAAGCAGCAAGTTATGAGAAAAAAACAGTTTCCCTGAGGCTTCAATGGCCTCAGTGAGGATATACTGGAATTACTTTTTTTATCCAAGGTCTGTTAAAGTCAAAAAGGGAAAGAAACAAAACTCTGAATTAAAAGAAAATGTTGTGGGAAGCGGGTGTGGCTCAATCGATAGAGCTCCCGTTTACCATATGGGACGCCCCGGGTTCACTTCCTGGGGCCTCCTTGTGAGGGCAGGCCGGCCCACGCGGCACAGTGGGCTGATGCAGCGGGACCTCACAGCAAGGGGGAGATAATCAGACACAGAGAAATCACACAGCGAATGGACACAGCAAACACAAGCAGCAAGGGGGGGATAAATAAATAAATAAATAAATCTTTAAAATAAAAAAAAAAGAAAATGTTGTTAATTGTATTTTAAAGCATTGGGCATATTTTAGTTATAAGCCAATAATTAAAGAAATAAATTCTTGTGCAAAACTGCATGGTCACAGTGCAAATTACAGTAATTAGAAATAGCCTTCAAAGAATTCTTTTAAATGTTATTTTACAGTTAAACTTATTTTGTAAAAGAATGACAGTTTTAAGTAACTTTAGTGAGCTGTATTTTTGTAGCTTACTCTCTATTTGTGTTTGCCAATTTGCTCAGTGTACATTTCTATACATCAGGATGGTAATATCAAATTGACAAATGAAATTTCTTAAAAGAGATCTATACAAATTATAAAATTAAATACACATTTATATATGTGAATAAGTATTCCTGGAGCCCACATCAGACTGAGCAGGATGGTAAGGTCATATAGAAACCTGAACATAGAAACAATTGGGGAAGGGAAAAACATTTTCTTAACATCTTTGACCTACCCAACCCCCAAAGCCTTCTCTTTGCAAGAGCTCTGAAGGAGGGGTCAGATTAAAACAATATCTTTTAGGCTGTGGAATTAAGAATCAGTTAGCTCTGTAATTCCCCAATTTAAGCCTACCAGCCTTAAAATAAGGGAGGTTAATAATCCAACTACCAAATTTCAGTAAGTCCTTGAAAGCTATGGAAATAGTTTTTTAAACAAATTAAACAATTATATTCTAAAACCAGTCAGTATACTTTTAAGATTATTCACACATTTAGAATTTTATTAAAGAAAAGAGATTTTAGCTTCCTGTAAAGGGAGGAAAAAGAACATTCCTTGCATAAATTATAATGGTTTCAATTTTATTTAGCTTGAGTGTAATCTCCCTAGGTTTATAGGATTCCAATTAAATAAACTGACATCATATGTATTAAATCTTTAAGATGATGAAAGTTACACATTCCTGTTTAATGAAATTAAGTTAAAGAAGGAAATGTAGACCTGCCTTCTCTTAAGTGGATAAAGTAAATTTCTTTGGTTACTAATTGTAATTTAATAAGCTTGTTTAAAGTTAAAGTAACTTCTACTTATAAGAAGTTTGTGAAAGCTTCTTCTAAACTGAAGCATTTAAATGACTAATTCCTGGAAGCCATTATTAATTGATATTAATAATAAAAAGTAACTTCATAACAGGAAAATTTGTAGAGGCCACTTCAATCTGCATATTAAATTGGTAGTAAGGAAAGATAACCTTGATTCCATTGGGACTCCTCAGTTTACATAAAATAATGGAGAAAGTGGTTTTTCCTGTGCTGCTAAAGTGAAACAATAATTAATGTAGTCTTGGTAAAGGTGTAATAGTAAAAAGCAAAGTACTGAAATAGTTA
This sequence comes from Cabassous unicinctus, assembly GCA_029593785.1. Lineage (NCBI taxonomy): Eukaryota > Metazoa > Chordata > Mammalia > Cingulata > Chlamyphoridae > Cabassous > Cabassous unicinctus. Next base: position 31,767 of record JAQZBX010013795.1, read on the forward strand.
AGTTCATTTGAAATGTTATACATTACATTGAAGTATTTAGAAAGTGTTCAAAAATTAAGAGATTGACTTCACTATCATCAAACTCTCTTCTACATTTAAACCAGACCTTCCATACACTGCATTTTGCCTCTCCATTTGAGTTATTAGCTAGATCAGTCACTGACCTGTAAAACAATAAAAGTACCTATTACATCTCTGAACATACTTCTGAAGTAGATGGAGAGCATGATACAGTCTCAGACATTTGTAGCAGGCAGCATTGGCTCAATTTGGCCAGGTGTACAATGGACATTACCTCCAGACTAGCTCAGTTTCATAGTGCTGAAGGGTGCTATGCAGCAGGCTGGTGAAATATTGGAGCCTACCTTCCTAGCTTCTTTCTGAGGTCAATGGTCCTGCAGCATGCTGGCTGTATGAAGAGTATACCAAGTGGAGCAATGATTACAACAGTGATGTAAGTAGACCTTAAACACAATTGGCATTATGGCCTGTGCCTGTGGAGAGATAACGTGTATAGTATTGCAAATCTGGGGCTTAGATCTATTAATTGCAGTTCAAAGAGAAACTTATGCATTGATGGACACATCAATTAGTATTAAATACTGTACCTAATCTTTTCTATTCTAGATCATATGCAGAGGGAAACTGAACATGATAAAAGTCCTGGTATATTTAATTAATTTTCTAAGTAGTTAATGACAGTGCCTATGAAATAAATGACTTGCTCTTTTAAGTACTGTCTTTATTTTGCTTGCCACATGACTGTCTTGTTATTGCCTATAATGTCTTTGTGGGTGTATGACTAGGGCAGTGCCTCTCTTCTTACCTCTCTCAGCTGTTCTAATAATCACTGCTGTGGGAACTGGGGTTGGCAATTTGTATGCAAACCAGCAGGTCTACCCCCATCTCTCCCTAGTATTAACCAGCAGCATAAAAGAACTCAAGGAAGAAAGCTGTTTCCCAACAACTTTGGGAGGATGCAGTCAGAAGGCACTTGGTCTTTCTTACTTTTGTGAATCAGTGTGTCATGGCTGGTCCCCTTTTTGGGCCTGCTCATCACCATCCTCTTTATCCTTTTTGTGGGACAATGTATCTTCAAGATTCAAATTAATTTTCTTTCTTACAGAATCAATGCCTTATTAGTGATGTGGGATTTCATCTTGTTCCAAACAGGTTGCTAGACCTGTCTTCTCTCAATCTCAATAGAATAGCCAGAAAAGTTTATGCCCTGTAGGCAGGAACGACTGCCATAACCAGCAGGAAGTAACTACAGAATAATGACCATTACCCCTCAGCACCCCCTTAAGAATAAGCAATGAACTCTCTGGGGGTGGGGGAGTTGAGGCAGGTTAATATAGGGAAATGAGGAGAAGATGAGCCACAACAGGGCCTACAGACAACATTCCCACAAGACCCCACCAAGATCTTAACCTTAAACTTAAAGTCCCAGTTTCTCTTTCTGGGACCTCCCCTTGGACCCAGATATTCCAAACTGTGCTCACCACTGGCCCCCACCATTGGTGGAGTAGCCAATGATAACTGGGGCCCATCCCCTTGGAATTAGCAAGGGGAGGGATAATCAATAGTTTAAGGATAATCACACAGATTGCTCTGTCTGCATACAGGAGCCCCACACCAAATCTTCGTGCATGTTTCCATCCCTCTCTCCCACTTCTCAGCAAGCTTTGTTATTTCCCCTCATTTCCCAATAAATTTTTTTCTAATGACCTAATAAAAGATGAAATAGGGAAGTGGATGTAGCTCAAGTGCTTGAGCATCTGCTTCCCATGTACTAGGTTCTGGATTTGATTCCTGGTACCTCCTCAAACAGAACAAACAAATGAAAAAATAACCCTCATTGGGGAGTGGAAATAGCTCAGTGGTTGAGTGCCTGCTCCAATGAACAAATTCCTGGGTTTAATCCCCAGAATCTCCTAAAAAAAGAAAGAGCTAAAACTGAAGATCTAACTGCACCAATGGAAGAAATAGAAAAAGAACAGTAAACTATTCCCAAATCAAACGATTCAAAGGAAAAAAATAGTAAAGATAAGAGCAGAAATAAATGAAATAGAAAACATAAAACTATAGAAAACATTAACAAATTCAAAAGTTGGTTCTTTAAGATCAACAAACCCTTAGTTAGATAACAAAAATGAGAGAATATGCAAATAAATAAAATCATGAATGACAAGGTGACATTACAACTGGTACCTCAAGCAACAGAGGTCATGAGAGAATACTATGAAAAACAGTAAGCCAAAAAGCTAGATAATGTAGATGAGGTAGACAAATTCCTAGAAAAACACTAATCACCTTCAATGACTCTAGAGGAAATAGAAGACTTTAACAACCAATCACAAGAAAAGAGATTGAAGCAGTTATTAAATATTGCCAAAGATGAAAAGCCGTGGACCAAATGGCTTCAGAGGTTAATTCTACCATTCATTCAAAGTCAATCTAATACCAATCTTGCTCAAGCTCTTTCAAAACACTGAACAGGAAAGAATGCTGTGAAACTCACTTTATGAAGCTAATATCACCCTAATACCCAAACCAGAAAAAGATATTGTGAAAAAAGAAAATTACAGACTAATATCTCTAATGAATATAGATGCAAAACTCCTCAAAAAAATACTTGCAAAGTGAATCCAAAAGCATATTAAAAGAATTATACAACATGATCAACTGGGTTTTATACCAGCTAAGCAAGGGTATTTCAACTCAAGAAAATCAAATTGTGGAATAAACCACATCGATAAATTGAAGAAGAAAAATCACATGATCCAACCCAACCTCACACCCTACCCCTCACAGAGCAGTGCTGCCAAATCCAATCACATTGCTGCATCACTGTCATATCTATCCACTTCAGAACTACACAGTTCCACCTTCCATGGATAGTCCAACCCAAAACCCATTTTACTCTTTCTCATGGACCAGCACCACCAAACGCATCACAACACTGCCTCATTCTCACACCCCTCCATTGGCCAAACACACACTTCCACCTTGTCATAGATTTTCCATATGAGCAATGACTCCCCAACCTCTACTCCCTTTCTGTCTCCTGTAAACCAATCTTCCAGACTCTAGCTCTGTGGGTCTGCTTAATTTGCTTATTATCTGTGAGCTCATGTAACATTTGACCATCAGTGCCTGCCTTGCTTCACTCAACATAAGGACTTCAAGATTCATCTATGTTATCCCTTGTGTTAATACTGCATTCCTTCTTACAACTGAGTTAATATTCCATTGTATGTATATACTACAGTTTGCTTATTCATTCATGTGTTGATGGACATTTGGGTTGCTTACAACTTCTGGCAATAATGAATAATGCTGCTGTGAACATTGGTATGCACATATCTGTTCATGTCCCTGCTTTCAATTCTTCTGGGTATGTACCCAGCAGTGGGATTGCTGGATCATATGGCAGTTCTATAGTTAACTTCTAGAGGAAGCACCAGCTGTCCTCCACAATGGCTGGACCATTCTACATTCCCACTAGCAATGGCTAAGTGTTCCCTTTCCTCCACATCCTCTCCAACACTGGTAGTCTTCTATTTTGTTTTTAATAGCCACAAGTCTCTTGGGTGTAAGATGATATCTCATAGTAGTTTAGATTTGCATTTCCTTTATAGTTAATGATGTTGACCATCTTTTCTTGTGCTTTTTAGTAATTTGTATTACTTCTTTGGAGTGATGTCTACTTAAATCTCTTGCCCATTTTTAAATTTTTTTTTTCTGTCTTTTTATTTTTGAGATGTAGGATTTCTTTATATATGCTGTATATTAGGCTCCTATTGGATAGATGGTTCCCAAATATTTTCCAATTAAGTAAAAAATGCTGTGGTAATTTTTATTGGGATTGCATGAAATCTGTAAATCAGTTTGGGTAGAATAGACATCTTAGTGATGTTTAGTCTTATCCATGAACAGGAAATATTCATTTACTACGTTTTTTTAAATTTCCTTTAGCAGTGTTGTATAGTTTTCAGTGTACAAGTCCTTTACAACTGTAGGTAAGCTTATTCCTACGAATTTCATTCTTTTAGTTACTATTGTAAATAGGATTTTTTTTCTTGATTTCTTCCTTGGAATGCTCATTACTGGTGTACAGAAATGCTACTCATTTTTCAATGTTGATCTCCTATGTTGGCACTTTTCTGAACTCATTTATGAGCTCTAGAAGCTTTGTTGTAGATTTCTCAGGGCTTTCTATGCATAGGGTCATGTCATCTGCAAATTGTGAAAATTTACTTTTTCCTTTCCAATTTGGATGACTTTTATGTAGTTTTCTTGCCTAAGTGTTTGAGCAAGTACTTCTAACACAATTCTAGGTAAGGGAGGTAACAGTGGGCATCCTTGTCTTGTTCCAGATCTTAGAGGGAAAGCCATCCATGGAACTGAGGGGAAGGTTGGGGGAAGGAGCAAGTGAATCCTTGAGTTTTGCTGGTGTGTGGTTAAAACTACAATGTTGGGAATGTTCTATTGGCAAATATGGCAGGAGGATTACTAGTGTAGGGTGTTGGATGTGGGGGATATACAGGACAGGGTACACCTGAGGCAGGATTCTATGGAATTATGTTTGTGTTCATATTTTCATAGTGTGCAGTATCAGTGAGTGGAGACCCAGACAATAAATAAGAAAATATTAAACTTCCATCCTGAAGAGTACTGTTATATTCTAAATTATAGGGACAACAATCCTTACAGAAAAGAGGCAGTGCCTATTAAAGGAAAACAGACCAATATGACAAGTTGTCAATATTCTTGTAAGTAACTATGATTTCTTGTTCTTCAATAAGTGAAACTTAGTGGTTAACATAGGTTCTGATGAGAGGGGGAGGGAAGAATAAAATACATGGAACATGGGGCTTTTTTAGGGCATTAGAATTGTTCTGCATAATCTTCCAATAATGGGTACAGGACATTTTAAATTTCATCAAAACCTATAAAAGTGTACAGTCCAAAATGTAAATATAGGGTAAATAGAAGGAATGCCCCTTCCTTGAACTGCCTGAAGGAGGGCTGGAAGGGGCAGGGCCATATTGGCCAAGGGTCAATTCCCACTCAGTAGGATAGAGACTGGCACCAAGAGCACAATCAGTCTGCTACAAAAGAATGCTACTTGCTCAAACCCTTGATTTACTGTTCTGGGAACCCCCATAGGAAAGCACTCACTGTTAATCATATCATAAGCTATGTATTAGCTAACCCTCCTCTTTGTGCTGTGCTGCCTTATATAAGCTTTGTTTCCCCACTGTATGGGTGTGGTTGCTGCCTGATGGCCATCATCACGACATGTGAGTAAATAAAGTGTCATGGCTGCTGCTGGCCTTATGGCTTGTGTGTGAATTCTTTGGTATATCAAAAGTATTAGCTTGGCCTTCCTAGGTTAAACCCTCCTGCATTACAATTGGCATAGTTGGCAGGATGATCCTGAGAATCCCACCAGAGAGAAGGTGGTTGAAAACATGCCAGCCATTCCAGATACTGTAGGGGAGACCCTACAGTATATGAGGAGTCTGCTGCAGGTGGGATCCTGGGGCAGTGATGGACTTCTATGTGGTACAAGCTTGCCCAGCTGAGAAATGATTAAGGACCATGAGGGAGTTGGGGGATGCCCCATACACTCCCACTGAATTAGTGCAGTTAGAGAAAATAGTAAAGGGAAATTTTATTAAGAAAAAGCAATGTGCAGTGGCTGCAGTCATTGCATGGCCCTTCCTCCTTACCTTGCATGATAGTGCTAACAAGCTGTAAGTCAAAGCAAAGGCAAGGTGAGTGGAGGACGACTTAAGAGTTGGAGCAGGATCTCTGACTGATGCAGGTGGATCAAAGGGAGAATTTAACTAAAAAATCAAAGGAAGCACAAGAACAGGTGCAGAAAAAGGCCTGTCAATATGCACAGATTAAAGGAAAGAAGAATTACAACCATAAAGGTATTTGCAGACTTCCATCTCTGCCTTAGTAACTGGACTCTCTGAGCAACTAAAGCTGGAGATAGTGACTCAGATGTAGAAACTATAGAAGAATCTTTATATCATGTTAAACTGCTTGTGCAAAGGAAGGCTAAATCACAGATACAATGTCCCACACAAGCAGAAATGCTAAATAAGGCATTTGTCAGTGATATCATGCTTTTAAGGAAACATTTTGCTAAAGAGTTAACTAAGATAAAGAAAACACTCCAGCAGCAACTCTGCAAGCCCCCCCCCCACCCCCAGCCTGAATGATGTGGCTGTGGGCTAGTGGGGGCTGACAGATTTAAACTGCTGGAAAAGTAGAAAAATTTGGCAACATTAATGTTCTCTGTTTTGTTAACATGCTAATTCTAATTGGGCCTGTATAGCCAAATTGATAAAAATTAGTGCTGTTAAAGTTTAGTAACTTTTGAACTGGGCAACTTTATGAAAGTAAGAGAATAGAACAATGCTAGCAGCTTTTGTAAGCCTGCAATTAAAAATATAGTACAAATCTGAATGTTCATAATACTTGTGTGAAGTTTAGGAAAGTTTGAATGGGATGTTACTTTGACAATGTTTTTAGTCACATTTTACTTTAATCAGAATTTTTATCAAGGTGTTAACAAGGAACTTTCAGTTGTGAATCAATAGCTTACTCGTGAACTTCAAGCCTAAGGATACTCCTAAAGAGTGGTAATCCAAAATATATGTGTTAAATGTCTGTCTAAAATGCTAAAGTAGAGCTTAACTGCCTTTGTACTGCTCTAGTATCCCTAACTGGTTTCTGATTACTAATAAAAGTGTTTCCAAAAGTGAGCTTGCATATTACAGGCAGCACAGAATCCAGAAGAAATCTTAAAAGCAGTAAAATCAGAAATGTGAAATGATGGAGGGCTTGGGACAGCCTACCAAAGGAGCAAGAATAATAGGTCTAATTAATAAGCTTTATGTTTTTGTTGGTGTGTCATAACTCTGAGTTTGTTCAGTGTACATTTTGATATCTCTGGATGGTAATATTAAAGTGATAAATGAAAACTCTTAAAAGACCCCTATTCAAATGGCCAAAAATAAGTGCTTATATTAATAAATAAGTATGGATGCTAATAAGATAAAGTAGGATTATATGTGTTAAATCTTTAAAATGATGAAAATTGTAAGTTTTTTTTTTATAGTTTACATTATTATTATTATTTTTTGCATTTGTTTACATAAATGTTATTTGTTATATATATATATACATTTTATAAAGGTGCTTAGATTACCCAAATATCACTCAGAAACTACAGGGATTCCCATGCTCCCCACCGCCCACACCCCCAAAAACACCCCACACAACCATTCCCCATCCGTGTGGTACTACACCCGCAATGGATATACACATCCTGGGGCCTTGCCACCGAGCATAGATTACAGTTCACATCACAGACCACACTCTTTCCCACCCAGTTCTGCATGGTATATGCTGATGGAAAATGGCCTACATTCGTCGGTGCTTCGCCACTCAGGACAACCCCCAAAGTCCCAAAAAAGCCTGAGTATTTCAACTGCCCCTCCTCTCCCTGCCCCAAAAATGTCCAGTGGCCACTGTCTCCACCTCACTGTTACAATTTCTTCCATTGCTTGAATCACAGTATGTCTACAACAGAACACCACCAATTCCA
>JAQZBX010013796.1:0-39391 GCA_029593785.1 Cabassous unicinctus
TGCAAACAGCTTCATGGTTACTACTGCTTTTGCTTTTTGCATATTTTCTATTCCTAAAGACAATCATTTATTTTAAAGGCATGACTTTTCTCTTTTTTGCCATCGACTCACTGATGCAGACACAAGGTGAAAGTTTACTCCTGTATAGAACTCAGCAGTGGATGAAGAATTGGATGGGATGATTTTCCAAGAGACAGCCGCATGTGTGTTTGTGTGTGTGTGTGAGTGTGTGTGTGTGTTTGTGTGTGTTTGAAATGTTGCTGCTCTTTAAATACTGTTGCTCTTTTATTCACAGCCAGTTAAGTCTTATGCAGACCAAAAGTGTTTGTGCATTTGTTGTTGTTTTGCATCTTACTTTGATCTTTTGGCTTTTAGCTTTGCCTTCTTTGTTTATGTTTAACTTTCCTTGATGTTGGGACTAATCATTATTTGTGTCCAACTTAATCTATAAACTTCACGAATGACATTCCTTCTTAGCTTAGAACTACTATTTAGGTTTTTTTCATTAAGATTCTTTCTTTATGAGATAGTCTCATAAGTGCAAACACTCACAACACTGAGGGATTATATGGCAAATATGCTTTTCATTTTGTTTACCCTTTTATTTTCTAGGTAAATCTGGTTGTATTTCATTTACATGGAATACTTCAGTTTATATTATATGTGTCATAATAACAAAGTTAAATTAAAGACAAAGGACAAAAATCTAGTACAACCACAAATATTATTTTGGTTTCTTTTTTTTTAAGACACTCTTGTTTATCCTACAGCACAGTATGTCTCTTAATTATGTAGATAAACAAAATTTTCTTTCCTCAAGCTTTCTGGGACTATGTCCACCAAAGTTGTATTTATTATGGGATTTTTTATCCAATAACTGGTTCTCAGGTAGCTCAGCAGATTGAATGAAAAACTGTCAAAGAGTTGGGAAAGCTTTCTCACAGGATATATTTGAGCATAGAGTAGGAATTTTCCAGGAGAGGAAAGACAAAATGCCATTACAGCTGTGAAGACTCTGTGTAGTAGCTGGGAACTGGAATTGGAGATTAAAATCCTGTCAGCTGGAGAGTTTTCAGCCATATGTATTAGAAAGCACAATTCATACTGCCCTAAATACTAGTAACGAAGACATACACATATAGTGCCCCAAGCAAGGTAGAAATTTCCTCCTGTTTCACATAAATGTCTGGAGGTAGGCAGGTAGATGGCTCTGCTCCATGATCTCATCCAAGGTGTCAGATTTTTCTTATCTTGTTTTTCACCATTTTCCACACTGCACATAGCTTCCCGAACCGTCTGTATGTCACAAAGGTAACAGAATATAAGCAGGAAATAACCATTCTTTGGTTGTTATTTTTTTCCCACAAATCCAATTTTGGAAACAATTTTAATGTTTCCTATGCTACATAAGGTTCTAGCAACTGAAAAATGCTATATTTGATTATGGTTTATCCATTAGTTTCCAACCCTTTAGGGTCATGAAAATGCCTTTGGTGTGTCACAGCACTTCTGCCATATAGAAGGCTATCAAAAAATGTATGTTAGATAAGAAAAAAAGAAAAGGAATGCAAGGGATATTGATGGTTTTTATGCAGATTTGAAGTTGTAATTTATCAGCCTTAAGGGGAAAATTATAATTCCAAAAGAAGTGTCTCAGTAATGTGCCAACAACTAGTTAGTAGTCATCATCTGGGCTAAAATAAAAGGGATTAAGTGAAAAAATTGTGTTATAGCCATCGTCCAAAGACATCTAAACCAAGAAGGTCATTTATTCATTTGAAAACCGGGTGTAGCTCAGTGCTTGGGTCCCTGCTTCCCATGTATGAGGTCCCAGGTTCAAACTCTGGTCCCTCCTTAAAAAAGAAAATAAAATAGAAGAAAATATTTATTAATATTGGGATGGGGTTGGGCTTTATGCACTAGATGCATGGGAGAGCAATTCACAGGGTCTCACTGAAGTTTTGGACAATAACAGAGGTAGTGCCAGAGTCCTAAGAGAAATGAAAATAACAAAAGCAAGGGACCTTTTTGTTTGAGTTTTCCTAAGGGAAACCAAGAGGTTGGAAATCTAACAAGGGAGTGAACTATTTCAATCATCAAATTCACAATGCAAAGCAAGGCATAAACATTTCCACTGAGGAGAGGGTAAGTCAATTGGGACTTTTCAAACAGTAAGAAAAATTAAAATACATCATAATCTCATTGTTGTCTTCAGATCATTACTATTATTATATTGTTGTTGTTTGGAGGAAAATGATTGCTTACTAGTGCTCTGTGTCAGTAGAGGACAAATAAGGGGATTTTAGATAAAAGGAAATCATTTTTAAACTAGGAAAAGATAGGCATGGAATATGTCTATCTGCATGTCTTCAAGCAGAAAGGAATTTATTTCCATAGCAGCTTTAAATATTGCTTATCTACATTCCTGGAAAGGGATCAAAAAAATTCTAAAATCTATCCCAGATTTTTTATTCTGTTGAAACATTAAATTTTGTGCTGATTTTCTCAGCTATTTCAGTTGAAAATCTTAAATGCCAGATATGTCTTTAAAATAGTAATGTGGATAGATAAGATAATAGTGTGGAGAAGAAGGTACGTGGCTTTCATAAACCTTGTATTATATAATTGAATCCTGCCAGCAACTCTCTGAGGGAAGTTAATTGTCTCCTTTTTGTAAGTGATATATTTGGACCCAGAGATATTTAAGGAACTGCTATTTTCTCAATTCCAGAGGAGGAATTTGAACCCAAACCTATGAGATACCATGGTGTCCCATTCTCCACTATATCACAGAATTGCAGAAATCTGAGCAATGTGAGAGATGGTTCAAACTGGTCATTTATGTACTTATACCAATTATTAGATCACAGTTCAAGAGGTTTGTGATAAAAGTATTAAAACTAAGGTCATTTATTCAGTTAATGACTTATTTAGCCATTAAAGAGCCCTGCTAGGTGCTGGGGATACAGTAGTGAGTGAAACAGTTGCACTGTTTTCCTCTGCTACATGAATGTCATTTTGGAAAACATTTGTTAGTAGAACACCTAAAGCAACAAGTCAAAGTGGATGATATTTTATTTTATTTTTCAAGTGCAAACAAGTATATCTTCAAAAGTAGATCTGAAATGGTTCCAAGGAATGTGCACTTTCATAGAAAAACACATGCCTTGTTTCTTCTAGGCTCAAAAATCAATCTTGTGGTAAAAAGAGATTTTACTTGCATTCCCTCTACTACGACTGCCTGAGCATATGGGTATGTGCACAGACACAAACAAACGCTTACACACCCATAAACCTAAATGTGAAAGAACCAAACGGTGCCTCTGGATTAGGCATTTTGAAAGTTCTTTGCTATCATTAAGCTGAGTAACATAATTATGTTCTATGTTTTATTTTCTTATACTTGGTAATTTTCAAATTGTGATTACCTGCCTATGGTATATCATCACATTTTTATTTATCAAGTGTCTTATAACAGTTATTACTGGGAACTTCTGTTAATATGCAAGAACCACAGCCCCTTCATAAGATTTATGTGCCAGTTTTTCTTTCTATTTAAAAAAAATGCTGAAAATTTTGTATTTTCATCACAAAGCACTAGCCTCTTAAATAAGTATAACTTATCATATGACAAATGAAATATCTGCTAACAGTAACAGAAGGCCAATGTAGAAGACAGTTTAGTCTTTAGTGCTAATTTCACTACAAGATATTCAGAGCATTTCATGTATTTATAATGTCTTGCCAGAAGTATTTAACAGAATTATTATCATGTATCTTGTATCTTTACAGATGTTATGATTCAGAATCATGTAAAAAAAATCCTTTTTCCAATTAGGAAATTGTAATTCAGGTGGTGAAGAAATCAGTCATACATATGAAACAAACTAATGTAAATTTGAGAGAAGGAAACACTTAATAATTGGCATTCCATGGGTAATTCTCTACAAACAGAGAAAAATACCAAAGAACACAATAAACAGAAGTAGAAAAATTAGAAATGTAAAATATTATTTTTGTGGTCAGACCATAAGCACAAAAAGAGAACAAAGGGAGATGTCAATTTGAGGTTAGAGTCCACTTAGAAAAGATTGAGGAAATATTAAGGATTGAAAAATCACAAATTAAATTCTGTCTTCAGTTTCTCCATGAAATGCTACAGTGTGTGTGATTTAAAAAATTGCTGATGTGACTAGTTTAAATCTCTTCCTATATCTCACCTGACATCCTAGCCCTCCTGGGAGACTGGAAGATAACAATTATTTTCTACAGAAAGTATATTATCATTACTCTAATTGGAATTATGATTACTTGATGAAATTCAATTAATGTCTATTAATAATGAGCCCAACACAGAATGCATTATAGATGGGCACCCAATTGTCTCATCTTCTTGTGCACTAAAATACACATGGTGGGGGAAGAAGATAGGAAAAATATGATGGTGGAGAATAGTGTTTCCAGAAAAAATAGGCTTTATTCCCTTTAGAGTTTATTGTATACTGAGCCTCCATGGATTGGGATACTTTTGATACTTTATTGAACATTGATGGGGCTGAGAACTAACATGGGAGTCTCTTCAGAAACTTCCTTATTTTTTCTTAAGGTGATGCCTGTGTTCAAGTCTACAAAGTTTTTAAAAAAATGTGTTGTGAAAATGTGCCACTCTCTAAGACAGGCTACTATCTAACTGCTGCCAAGTATGAGATGTGACTCTTCAGTAATCTCTTCAAATACGTCTTAAAAATTTAAAGTTTTATAGATTGAATACTTTGTTCATAATGCAGAATTTCATCCAGAAGACATATGTTTAAATTGTCATCAGCATGAGATGATAATTTAGTCAATATAGCTACTCTGTAATCTGGAGAGTCATATATGTCACAGAAACCAGACAACCTGCAGCTTATAACAAGAGAATAATAATACATTCGTTATTTAGATGCAAATTTCTGAAAATTGAGAGTCTATGCATAATTAGCCATTTTTCAAAGACTTAATAAAATGAAAGTAAGCTACAGAGCAAAATAGATAAATATGAAAGCTGACATCAAATGATCACAAACACTGTACCAGGCATTGCTCTAAATGCTTTACATATATTCTCATTTAGCCTCAGAACTTCCCTATGGGATGGGTAGTATTTGTATCCCTCTTTTACAGGTTTATAAATAAAGTCCAGAAGGTAAGTTCTAAAATTACATAGCTAGCGGTTGATAGAATTAAAATATGAACCTGGGCAAGCCTACTGCATGGCCTATATTTTTAAAGTATAACTATATTGCTAAGTAAACTCTGATTATCACTGGGGTAAATTGAAATATATACCCCAATTTAGATATGTTCTTAACCATTGTATGCATCCCTGTAGGTGTGATCCCATTTTAAACAGGATTTCTTGAAGATGTTATTTTTAGTTAAGGTGCGGCCCAATTGAATGAAGTTGAGTTTTAATCAGGTTACTAGAGATCTTTAAGCAGAAGAAATTTAGACACTGTCACGGAAAACCATGGGAGCAGGAAGCCAGAAGTCAACAGAACCCAGAAGAGAAAGGGGAGAACGTTTCTCTGTGATGTGAGGCAGGGATACAAGCCAAGGAATCCCAAGGATCATCAACAGCCCGCACCAGGATGTTACAGGCTTTGAGGAGAAATCATTGCCTTGCTGATACCTCAAGTTTGGACTTCTCTTAGCCTCATAAACTTGAGTTAATAAATTCCCATTGTTTAAGCCACTCCACCTTATAGTCTTTGTCATTGCAGCATGACAAACTAAGACAGTAAGTGTTTTTAATTATAATCTGTAGGTTTTAGGTGGGAGAAATGAAGAGTCAAGGTAAACACTTGAGTTCTTGTTGTACAATGCAGTCACCATGTTCAGCTCTTTAGGATAATATGACAAGTTTTGGACCTCACATACAAACTTTTGTGGGGAGTAAATTTCAGCTGCTTCTTCCCTTACATTTGTTATGCCAATATAGCCACCACCCTCAGGTACCATAACCCAACTCTGAACAGAAGCCATCTTGGCCAGGGCACTAAAATTCTTAAGCTCCATCAAAGGGTGTTTAAAACCAGTTCCTTTAACCTCTCATGCTTCAGTAGAGGCCTGTTCTAAAATTGCTGAATGCATATGGACCTCAATGATTGGATGCTGGAATTTCAGGATACCCGATGCTCCCCACTGTTGTGCCCATCCCTTGTGCTGGATATTGGGCTCCAGTTGCTACATTGAACCCAATTTCATGACACCCCATCTGGAAACTCTATGTAGAACTATGAATTGCCCATCTTGGAACCTTTACCAAAAGTCTAGTCATTTTCTCTTTGTGTTGCTTTCTTTGTCCAGGCTCCCCCTGACCATGTGACTGAGGTTCCAACTTGCTCTCACACAGCATGATGTGCTAAAGTGCTACCACATAGCAAAATAACTTTTATCATAGGGGTTCTTAACTTGGATCTACTGTTGGACTGCAGAAGGTTTTTGGAAACCTAATATTGTATGCAATATGCTATGTATATCCATATACAATTTTTTTCTGATAAGGTTTTATAGCTTAGATTACTTTTCTCAAAGGGGTCTGTAATCCAAAAATATTTACAAGCACTGCTACTAACAGTGCTTTTGCCAAGCAAAAAAGAATGGTGATTTGTTGTTCAGACTCCTGAATTTAATTTTCCAAACCTGAATTTATATGTTTCTAGAAGTAATGAATTAATATATAAGAATTAATTGTAAAGTCATATGATAATCTCATTAATTGTAAAATCCAATGACTCCTTATCAAAATCATTTTGGAAGAAAAAATAACTTTGAGTTGAAGAAAATGGGAGAGGGAGAAAAATCTCTTAATAGTATAGTCCACAGCATAATTTGTCCAAGAGAAATACAGCATGAGCCACAAATGCAAGACATATATGTCATTTAAATGCTTTAATAGCAATATTAGAAAATTAAAAAGAAAAAATTAATTTTAATAATATATTTTATTCAATGCCATATATCCAAAATACTTTCACTATGTAATCAACAAAATCAGTAAGATTAAAAATCAAATAGTTTGCAGTCTTTTTTCATGCTAATTCTCCCAAGTCTGGTGTGTATTTTATATTTACTGCACATCTCAATTTGACTAGCCGTGTTTCATGCACGTGGTGCATGTGGCTAGTTGCTACTGCATTAGACAGCACAACTTTATAGCAATAAGTGACCTTTTAAAATATGGTGACAAAGAGAAATATCTCAGTTGGTTTTTGATGGTTTGTGAGAAGCCAGTATTAATGCTCAGATTAACAATAGTGAAATGGCTTTTGAGGAGGCACATTTAAACGTTAATTTAAAGATCTGAGAAAAAGAAATTCTGGTGCATTTGACCCATATCAGTGTTGAATGGGACATTTTCTAAAGGCATGCACTGAAAGTGATTTTAAGGTGGTTAAATGATGGTGCAGGGCACTTTTTTTTTTTAATAGAGTAAATTATATAATTAGATGTAGTAGGAACTCATAATTTCTGTGAATGTGGTAATATTCAGCTTACTCTGAAATAAAATATAAAATATCACACCCTAGATCAAAAATGCAAAAATCAGTAAATATTGTTATAAAAGCAGTAACAAAACATGGTAATTAATTGGTAAATATAGCTGTAAAGACAAATGCTAATCTTATGTGTCTTAAGTAGTGGCTGTTAATAGCAGACAATAATATACAGTATATTTGAATGTATTCCTATAGAGTACACTAGATAAAACAAGGGTTTCAGTACAAATAGACAAAAAACAAAATAAGTTAGAATTAAGCTCTGTCACAGTACACGCAGACAACAAATATCTGAGAAACAACTGGTAGAAAACAAAGGATAAGATAATAAATTAGAAAAAAATAAAACATTTTCCTGGATATTAATAAATAAGGAGCATCAGGGGAAAAAATGAAATGAGTGTTCATCAGACTGATACATCATTGGCTATTCCTATGAAGCCTGTGTTTTCTACATCAAGGGACTCTCAGCTCATCCTGTGTATACACACCTTTATCATTTTGTGTCATTTTTTGTTTTTCTCCAAGTAGTGACCTCCTTCTAAGGTACTGTGCTCCAAGTCTCTTACCCAGGACATTTCTGATGTGTACATTAACCTTGAATCCCACATTGGAATAATATCTCAATTGTGTTTGAGTCATAGATTATGGTGGTAAGAAATTTCGGGTTTAAAATTTTTAGGGGAAAACACTACTTCTACTTCCAATGAGCTGTGTAGGCTATGAATTTTCAAATTTGAAAGAAACCTAAAGCCATACATGTGATGTGCTCTTTACTATGCTTTTCCACCAGGGGGTACCATTACTGCTATTGGCCCTTAAATATGAGTAGTATTTGATTATGTTCTATAATGCCAGAAGTATTTCACATTAAAATGCATTTTGGAAAAGGTCTCATCAAGATTGGTTGAAACTAATGTAATTAAAATTAAAGATTTCCTTGACCAAAACAAAATCATATATGGAGGAAAAAATTTTTGGGTAACTAATTGCATTGATTCCTCTGTGTTTGAGGGAATTTGCCCTTCATTTTATAGAATAATATCATGATTTCTTAAGACTTATGGTCTCTTTAAAACAATGTATCTGTAAAAGTTAATGTTTATAAGAATTATTATGCTATTATGCTTTAGAGAGAGAGGATTTTTCAAATAATTTTGCATTTTCACAAAATTCCTAAACTTTTTTGTCAAAGAAAATACAAAGAAATGCACACACACAGAGAGAATGAATAAACGACCAGGTTCTTGATGTAGGAAAGCTAAGGAAGTTGAACTGGTAATGCTCATCTCATTGCTCTGTCAGATTTATGGAAACATGGGCTATGGGGTCAAGGAGAATGGATTAGTACCCATCTGTACCTCTTACTTGTGTGACATTTGACAATTCATTCATCTACCGCAGACCTCAGTTTTCACATCTAAATATGGAGAAAATTATAATTCCTTCATGGTCTAGGGCAGAGATTTTATCAGGTCTTATATATCTTTACCTGGAGGTAAGCAATTTACCTAATACAAAATATATGTGCAATAAACAACAATTAAATAAATGATTAAATAATATATGTCACACAACCCACATAGTGCCCAGAATACTATAGGTGCTTAATGTTAGCTGCAATTATTTTAGGATAGTGACACGCAATTATATTTTGCTTACTAAATTCTTCTCATTAAATTAGGCATCATTTAAATACCACTTTCTATGAAATAAGTGTGTTCTTTCATTTCTAAAATTCTACTTTAACTGGTTACCTTATATTTATATTGTTGTAGTTGAGCTACACATGCTGTTGAATTATACCATAAACTATTATAAACATACATATATACCCCATATTTTAGTAAATTTCATATTTCACAAAAGATATTGACACTTGCATTAAGCCATGAATTGTCCTCGTCAGAATTAAGTATAAGAGACTATGTTCTGCCAAACTTTGAATCAATTAGAACTGCCTGGACTCTGCATTTGAGCCTGTTGTGACCTGACTCTCATTTATTCTTGGTACAGTGTACCAGGTCCATGTGTCTAGGGACTCTTTGGGAGAGCAAATATCCCCAGGGTTAAGTAAACTCGAATAAGAAACATTTATGTGATTGCATTTTATTCAACTATATGCATATTCAAAAATAAATGGGTAGAATTATTGGAAAAATACATGTTGGGAATTGCAACATCCAAAATATTTCCAAAATAATGTGAGAATTTTTTTTAACTGAGAAATTAAAATCTTGTGAAAAATTAGTTTTGAGGATTTTAGTAAACCTTTGTATTTTAATAACTTCTAACCTGCTGTTGGGTTTTATATGGTATGTAACTTTTGATGTTACTTATAGCTTAGCTACTACTTTGATTCTATTAGTAGATGCATTTATTTCTAAACGTGGGTATCGGATGAAATCACATTAACAACATTAGTATTACAATTTAGAGACAATAATTTCTTGTAGAACTATAGCAAGAATATATGTTATATAAAATTAAATAGCATTAGAAATGTTAAGTACATTAATTAGGCACAAGTTTAGTTATTTTGATTCCTTTTTAGCGGCTTCAATTTCTAAAAATCATAACTCATTTTTCCTTATAATATTTAGATCACTTTACAATCACATTAGCTTCTAGAATTTCATTTGCAATAACTTAATTATTGTACAGTATAGCAGAAGCATGAATATAAATAGAATAAGATTTTACATGTTTTGTTTGACATTTGATTTGGCCTTTAACATATTAATTTCAATGAGAATGGAGATCTATATTTAAATGAATAGCAAGGGTGATCCACACTTAAAAAATCTTCACTATGACCTTTAAAACAATGTATAGTAATAGGAAAGTCAGAAATACAGCTAGAAATAGAATATTTTCCATTATATATCTCTATGGAGTGCTTTAATGGCTGCAAAATATCCCACATGGAGATTGCGGAGGTGGTATGCTGTTGAAAATATTGTGAGCATTTCAATAACTTCAAAGTCTTTATAGCTCAAAAACTGCAAAGTAATAGTTTCTCAGATTTTCCTTAAAATATCCTTAAATTTCCTTAAACTTCTATTTTAAGCAAAGAACCATATTGCTCCCCACTGCCTTGTTGGTCTCTTCAGAGCATCTGAAATACCTCATTAACATAATCTCCTATCTGAAGAGGTCACACTATGAAATACGTAATCATAACTTTATGGTCTGTATATTTCATTAAGAAACTAATCATAGACTGGCTTGCCAAAAATCTTTTCTAGTTTTCTTTAGAAGTTCTTTAATAAGTGGATTTAATTCACCAATTAAATTTTAATACAATTAAGAGGAAACCCCATACGCTTGTATTTCTTTGTATCTGTCATTATCAATTAAGGTTTTGCTGTTTTGATTAAGCTACACCTTTTCACATGTACAGTGCCTATTTTGACACAGTATTAATTACAGCAGACATATATTGAATGGTTAGCATTTCCTGAATACCCAACTGGTAAATGTGCATTAATTCATTTATTCCTCATCATAATCCTTAGATTACACCTCTTTTACAAAAGAAGGCACCAAGGAGAAGGGTTAGCAACTTTCCCAAAGTCAGGCAGCTAGTATGTGGCTATGCTTTCTCAGCATGGGGTCTGTGGACCCTACAGCCTGGTCCCAGAATCTCATGACTTTCTAAATCTGTCTTCCTAAATATACAACTCCCTTCCCAAATCTGAACTCTTCTTAAAGAGCGATACAAATAGAAATGAAAAAGGGAAATATTGAGTAAAGAGAATAACAGTAGGAATATGCCATTCCTAACAGTGATGCATTGCTAGCATGTGAACTGACAGAAGACAGTACTGTGATGTGAGAGAAAGACTTATACCAGTTGCTTGGCCATTTTATATCTTGTCATAACTTACAACATTGTGTGGGAGAGAGTATAAACTATAATGTAAACTATAATCCACGCTTAGTGGCAATACTCCAAAATGTGTTCATCAATTGTAACAAATGTACGACACTAATGAAGGATGTTGTTATAGTGGGAAAGTGTAGGAGGGGTAGGGAGTGGGGCATGTGGGAATCCCCTATATTTTTTATGTAACACTTGTGTAATCTAAGTATCTTTGAAAAAATTAAAAGTATATATTAAAAAAAGTCTATGTAATTGACAGCTTAGCTTCAGTTCTCATAACTGATCTTTGATGAAATGTTCATGCATTATATTAAAGTATGATTATATGAATACAAGTATATAGATTTCTGGTGCCTTAATTAAATTGATACATAGAAATTTAGGGTGGCCTGAAAAGTGGGATGATGCTGATGATTGTGATCAAGATCATTATGATGAAGAAAAGTACAACTTTACTAGGAGCACCTACAGTTTACAATATTTTAGGTCAGTGATGTAACTGCCATTTCACAGGTCAGAAAACTGAGGCTTACAGAGGCCAAGTAACATTTAAGGGCACTGAGCTAGTATGTAGCTAAAGCTTAACCTGCATCTAGACTTTTACTCCAAAATCCATGCCCTTTCTCATCATACTATTGACATTTTATCAAATAGGTGTTTTTATGGGAAATGATTACATGAGAAATTAACAAGTATGCTTTCTAGTTAAGGTATGTAATCAATAATGCTGGTTAAAGATAGATCTAGCAGGTAGGTTGTTGGGTGAACATTTTACTACAGAACCAGGGATTCAGATTAAGATTCTCGTCCAAGTGGATGAACATTTCACCTACCTCTACAGAAAGAGACGAGATCCAGGAGATAGCAGAATGGTCCTGGATCTATTCCAATATGCTATTGTTATTGTTAGTTTTAATTTGGAAACCTCAACTTGTCTCTAGGTTTATCAGGAGGCTTTCTGAAACCCTTGTTAAACGCTGTATCATGAGGCCACATTGATATCTATTTCTCTTGATGCAAATACTTGCCTCCAGATTACAGTTCTCAATTACTTCATCTCTTTGTCTTTATCACCTCCAGGCTATTTCTTGGGAACTGGTCTTATCTCTTTGGCTCACAGGGTCTCTGGGTAAAAAGGAAAGTACTATTGGCTGCCACCTTCCAACCGACCTAGTAACATTAATTTTTCAACTTTGCCTTGCTTTTCCTACACCCTGTTAGGGATTGCAGGACCGCATGGAAATCAGTGGAACCCATTCCTTAGAAAAAGAATTGGGGCTCCTACATTAAGACTATATTCAGATTTTGAAAACCTTTTCTTTCTTTTTTTTAAGAGGTACCAGGGATTGAACCCACGACCATGTACATGGGAAGCAGGCACTCAACCACTTGAGCTACAGCCACTCCCTGATTAGAGTTGGATTTTTCGTTTGTTTGTTTTGTTTTTAGGAGGTACCAGGGATCGAACCCGGGACCTCATACATGGGAAACAGGCGCTCAGTCACTTGAGCTACATCTGCTCCCCTAAAACCTCATATTTTGAAAAGCAAACTTTTAAAGGGAATTGGATAAATCATTGACTGCTGCTTCTCAGAAAACCCCCATATCAATAGAAATTGACATTTGGTAATGCAAGTTCTGTGCTAAAATATTACTATTCCTTTGACAATTAATGGAAAAATCCCCAACATATTAAATTCTTGCTGCAATACTATTTGTAATAATCATTTTTATGAATCTAAATTATAGAGTTTCACATAGTCCAACTTAAATATTAAACCCATTACATTGAAATTAGTTTATTGATTAATTATTCCATTAAAAAAGCAATATATATTTCAGGTTATATTCCACTGCTAAAGGAACTATTTTCATATCTTAGTATATAGCTTTGCAGAAATTTTTTAAAAATTTGTTGATTTACTGACTTTTATATATTAAATGATTGATTTAGTTTAGGTATGTTGTGAAGAATAATTGGAATTTCTATGCTAACAGACACAGTGTAATGCATATTAATATTATATAATGATGTACATCAAAGCTAAAGAAGAATACTGGACTTTATGTTGCAATTTTAGGACTAATATGTATTTAATGAATTTCTAAAGCTTTAAAACCTAAATAAATTCTTTAAGACCCTGGGATGTTTAATATAAAATGCATTAAACATTTTCACAACATTTATTTTGTGAAAATCTGTCGAATCTATAAAATTTCTGTGTCTTAAATTTTATGCAAGAGAATTCTTTGAGCTACTAATTCCTATGAATCACATACTAAAATAATACCTATATAGAACAAATGCTTGTGATATTTATTGAAATATAATAGTGACTTTGTTTAGATAAATTGAGTGAGTTAATAGATGTATATGACTATATTATGTGAGTGATCAATGTCATATATTTTGTTCCTTTTACTTTTTTAGAAAACTCGGTGTGTGTGTTTTCATCTCATCAAATGTTACGCAATCACATTTCTAGATATAGGGTGATTACGTTATACTCAGTCAGATCAGGTTTCTTTATGGATACTTTAGAGATATTTCTTTTTAAGTGGTTATTCAACTTGCCATACACAGCTTCAGAAAAGAAAAGAAAAGTTTAATAAAGTAAATCTTAGAACCATTTATGAGCAAAGAGTTTAAAGTTAATATTGCCCTATCAACCAAAATAAAATGAGGAAATAAATACTTAATAGGGCCAAAATGTTAGTTAGAGTTGAAAATATAACTTTTGAAATCTTTTTATCCAGAAAATAGACCAGCATGTGTTAAAACATCTGAAAATCTGAAGCACAAATGCAGGCAAAATTTCAAACTTTCTTTACTCCCGGTAAAATTATCAAGTTGGAATAGAAGTTAAGTGTATTTAGAGACTTTTTGAGTAGAAAACACAGATTTCCTTCAGAAACTACTGGGTAAACTTTAAAAGTTTTTAAATAAGCCAGATATTGTTTTCATTCATGAGAAGGGTGGATAAAAAGGAAACAGTTTTTAAAAAAAAATAAACTGCAAAGAATGTAACACATTCAGTTTTTCTAATGTCATTTTTTTGTTGTTGTTCTTTTGTTCTGTAATTGATTGCTAGCACCCCCTTTAACCCACCTTAAAGAGCAAGCAGGAAATTCATGTTTTCGTTCATCAGCCCATCCCTCTGAGAAGCGTTCGATATTAAAACAGTTTGCAAGGAGCAAAAGCAGAGGAAAACAAGAGGCCCAGCTAGACTGTAGCAAGGTTAGAAGATACATGGGCGATTGCCGGCAACACGCACCGGGTCTTGTTCCTGTCCAGTGTTTGCATGGAGATATCAAGTTAATTAGGGTATGACGTTCTTCACTTTATATGTGACCTTTTATTATATCTGTGGCTCTCTAATTCATGTGGTGTCATAAAGCTATGGGAAAGTCTCTCTAGCTGTTTGACACAAACTGGAAAAATTTAAGCATTGATATTTCCTTTTGATTGAAGGTTTTTGAAGCAGCAAAGTACTGCAAAGGCAAAGTGGATATGGTAGATTTGCTGTGGGTGTCAGAATGGTGTTTTTTTTTTTTTTTTGTCGATTTGTTCCCTGCTTTCACTGATGATCAGGTGCTACCAAAAGAGTTGAAGAAAGGGGTGGGGTGTTAGGGGGGGTTAGTTCAGGAGGAGGTTACATGGCAGAATTCCCACGAATGCTGGGGAAGGATGAAAAAGATAAAGAAATCTTGTTTTTCTGAACGAGAGGATTCTCTGCATGACTTCCCCACTGTTGGGGTGATGAGCTTTCAGGCAGAGATTTTATTAACAATTCATATGGAGATTGAGGGCAGCGGAGGAGCAGATTCTCACATAAACTTGATCTGTCCATGAATGCAGTTCTCTGTTTGCCCTGACCCTGCATGGCTTAAGACACTGCCTGTGAGGGTAGCATGCCAGACACAAAGAAAGAAATGAAAAGCAAGCACATTCCTGGAGTCTGCACAAAGGAGCCCAGCAGTTTCTAATGGTGTCCCTAGAGAGGATCTTATCTTTGCGTGTCCAAAAATGTCTAAAATGTTTATTTGTGCACCTAAAGTTTTAAAATCCACGTGGCCATTCCTTCAGCAGTATTCTATAGTGATGCTTTGTTGGGTTTTTAAATTTTGTTTTCTGAGCTTGCTGGAACTAGAAAAATGTCTGCCCGGGTACATTTTCTGAAGTTTTGCTTTAGAAGTCACTGGACTTGAATTGTTTTACTTTGTTGATTGGTAGGGACCTTGTAAAATGAGTCCTTTCCAGCTTTAGAAGTCAGAGCAACATTTTAAAACTGGATTTGACTTTGCAATGCATCATTTTGACACTGTAACTCTGAAAATTGTGACAGAGCTAATGCATGAGATGAAACTGACATGGGGTTACAAGCAGGGACATCACCATGCTCATGAGCACAGATAGCAATACTAGATCAGAAAAAGCAAGGAAGAAGAAAGTGGGGAGAAAAGTTTGAATAAGATAAAAGGGCATGGGAGACTAGGTACTTTAACATTATAACATATCTGTAATTATTGGCAGCTAGCTATATCTAACTGCATTACAAAAGGATAATGACAAACTATCACAAGATATTTCTCTGTAACTTAATCTACTAGATTTTATTAGTTAACAAATTTATAGTCTGGGAGTATGAGATCTTTAGCTTAAGGAAATGAAAACTTGACATACATAATTCTGTTGCTAAATGACATGTTTCTATAGATGCTTAAGAATCAGAAATCCAGATACTTAACAGACTTGAAATTTTCAATTGTATTTAGCTGTTTAAATTGCTTCAAAACTCAAATGTTCATGAATTAAATAACCAGTAGAGGAATGCAGGGAAATGCTATTAATTACTATAGGTTTTGTTTCTTTAATTTTATAGTGAGCTTACTTCCATGAAATTAACTGTTGTATTTAGACTAATTGTCAGTAATTGGGGACAAAATCACGTCATTGTTTTCCTATTGCATGATACAAATTAGGATCTTTGCAATATTGGCTCAGTCGTGTCCTGTATATTACCTTCCATGTTGAGTGAAATGCAACTTAAAGAAAATCTACGTGATAAAATGTTTCCATTAATAATTAAACAAGTCTTTTAAACAGGCTTTCATAAATTAATTTTAAAACTTTGAAATTGAAAGCAGCTTTGATTATAGGTTTAGTTGGTTTCATGAAACATCAGTTGATTTTTCTGATTTAAATTGAATTCTATTGGAATCATCTTTAAAATATCACAATTATTAATGTCAACTACTTATCCACATGCATTTTCATTATTCTATTTGTGCCTGCAACATTGAAATTAGCATTGCTAAAAGAGCTTTTGTGAGTCATCACTGGGCTGAATGGGATTGTCTTTCTTTTCATACCTGATGGTTAAATTGATTCGCATAAGATAAAGCATATTATTTATTCTTGTTTCCTGACTAGTTTTTTGTTCTCTTTTGTTTTGCGACATGAGAATGTTTTCGAAGCACTATATTTCAAATGAAAATATATGTGGAGAACTGAGATTATCAAAGCTTGGTTTTATGTATGGTTTTGATGTAGAAAACTGTATTCCACATAGGTAATAGGTTGTAAAGAGAGCAAATAGGAAAGTACTGTAGATTTGAAGGTGAGGTTTCATGCCGGTGGGAGAAAATATTACAACACTACAGACACCATTAAAACATTAATAGCCAATATTAGCTTTGCACATTTTTTTCTTAAAAGAATTCTTATCAACTGTATCCCCCCTGCTTTTTACCAATCTGTAAGTTGCAAAAGTTTTATACTACTTAAGTAAAGTTTCCTGGCATCTTTTGCTTATTCTAAGATAAGTCCAATCAAAAGTAATTTTGCATTTTACAACACACTCAGTTTGTTTCAAATGCATCCATTCCCTATAACTTAGAGCTAAACATTTCACACTTATCCTGAATAAAGTTTCTATGAAGCGATTAGAAAAATAATTGCCCATTAAAAGGTGAAGATTGGTTTGAGCAAAGAGAGAAGAAACTTAGCTTTGAAATTGAAAGCATTCATTGTTAGCACGACACGTATGCACCAAATCTGAAATTAGAGTAAACTCCCGAAATACGCATCTTGGCAAGGGGAATTGTTTAAATTTTCTAAGGCTGTCAGCCCATTTTCTCTATTTTTTCCTGTTAAAGAAAAACTTCAAATGGAAAGCTTCACCTTTTGTACAAAGTTGAAATGTTTTATTATTTCAGGATTGTTCTACACTGTAGAACTAGAACAATTCAATCGCTTCCAGGAGGGAAAAACACAAATGAGAATCTTTCTATCATTTTAGAATGTCCATAGCAAAGTGAAAATAACTATTAAAAAAATCTGTGGTTGTTTCTTTTAAAAAAAAGAATCTTTTGATTTCAACAGTTATTTGAATACCCATTCAGGCTCTTTTGTAACTTGTAATAAGTGCACATCTCTTAAATGAAGAATACTCACAAGGGGACAAAATTGAAACATAAGCTGTGCTTAGATGCTGCATTTCAATAGGCTGTTCTATAGGATTAAGCAAAGGTTATTATTTTTCTTTTCTTTTCTCTCTTCTTTTTTTTTCCCTCCAGAAAATAAATTCCGCAAAGTAAAATTCAGTTTATTTCTACCTTCTTGGTATATATCCAATTGTGATCTTTTGTTTCTTATCAGTTTCAGAACGTGAAAAATAAACATATTTGAGACTGACTTCAAATTTAAGAATGACAAAGTGTTATAAAAGTTACTTGGAGAAGATAATATTTCTCTTTTATTATCCTGCCATATCACAGGCTCTAGAGGATACAATAGGATGGAGTTTTCCTTACTTGAGTATCCTAAATATTCAGGGAAGGGAACATGGGACTCTGGTAATGCTATGAGCCACATCCATTGGCATTTTCAGTGTATAGGGAAAAAAGTAATAAATCCAGTCTGCTTCTTGCATAATCATGCTTGACAACCTTATAGACAGCAGTGTGGCTAGCACGGGTAGCAGCAGCCCCAATGCCTGCTCTGGTCCCAGACTGTTTTTATAATTGTAATCAGTTTCTTCATCAGTACAAGCTGTGCCAACACCCCTAATTAGCCAGAGCCTCATTTTAAAAATTAAAAACAGCTCAAACCCGATAAAATCAACAACAATAACCACCCCACAGCATTGTTGTGTGAACTCAAACTATGTAGCAGTTGCATTCAGCTCCTGGGCTCTGAACTACATGGCAAAAGTGGGTCAATCAACTTCCCCAATGGGAGGTACGTGCACATCAAGTGGACCAGAGCCTTCTTTTGGTGCTATCAATCTCGAGTGTTACTGTTATTTAAAAAAATTTTTTTTTCCAGTTATGTCCTTGTTTACAGCAGATATATCTGCACTCTTTTACTGCAAAATGTACTGCCCACCAATTAAAGCAACATCCGCAACAAATGGAATAAAAAATGATTAGTGGAAGAACATATTTATTCCATGCTAGTTTTAGTTTCTGTTGCTCACAGGAGTTCCACATTCCATGAAACTTGACCTTTCCCAGGGAAAATGGGCAATGGCTACTTTAAAATGCATACTAAAACTGTCACAAGCCTTGGGGGTGCTTTAGAAATTACTTATTTTAGAAGGTACTGCATAACATTTTTATATGTCTTGCAATATATGCATACATGTATAAAGATAAACACTGCTCTTTCTATTATATCAACAGTTTCTGGGAACTTTTTCTCTGTTGGGCACAATCACCATCTGTAACTTGGGAAAAATTTTCATGACATCAAATGCAGGCTTCAGCAAGTAAAATGTGGATTGAACAGATTCGTTAATGAATATCATGTGTCTTACTTGGGAAGGCAGTCATCAACTCCTTCTTCAAGTGGCCAGGGTCTGCAGGTGAAGCCAAATTGTGTATGCTATGCCCTTGGTGCCAAATGACTAGTTGTTTTCATTCATTAATAATAACTGAATTGTAAGCTCATTTGCTCTAGGATCCATGAGTGAACTTGAAACTAATGATTAGCTTGCAAATTAGCTAGCTATCTACCAACTGAGAAAATAATGTTCTCTTATTTTTAACAAGGACAGGTTACTTAAGATTTTATCTCCAAGTATGAAAATAGAAAAAATTCAAGCTGTAAATCATCTTTGTATATATTAACTAATTCTCTCTTTAACCTACTTGTGATATAAGATAAGACATTTATATTTTGTTATATTATTCAATGTATCATTTTTGTCAATTACAAAAATAAAATCTAAAATTTAAAAATAACTTACACTCTAATTTGAACTATACTCATGCACTGTTAAAAATAATGAAGGAGTAAAATTACAGTGTCTCTGAGAAAACATATTCTTCCATGAAGTGTCATATGGCAATGTGAAGTAGCTATGTGAAGAAAAGTCACCTGTATTTAATTAAGTTTCAAAATGATATAGAGAAAATTTACTAGAATGAAGGAAAAAAACTTCCCTTTAAAAATTATACTGAAGGTTTATTTTTCTTTTAAAATACAGATTTTTTTTCCCCCAGCACTAACTTCTAATGGGCTTAAGATGTGGCCTATTAAATGAATTATTGCAACAGATAGCCTAGAGTATGGCCACATCATAAACTGTCAAAGGCATAAGAACACCAAAGCAGGCCACGTGATTTTAGTTAACACACATCTTGCATGTCGGCAATTTTTAACCTCCTTGATTTTTACATGTGCAATTTTGCTCTTTGGTTTTCTTCTTCCTCTGATCGATTCCCAGGCAAAGCCAGGGCTCTTCAGGAGAAGGTTGAGATTATAACAATGTCAGCCTTTGCTTTTAGCAATGTGATGAGGTTATCAATAATGCATTGGAGATCTCAGGACCCTTGTATACACGGACATCACAGCTGCCCTGAGTTTAGTGTAGGACTTGCAGATTTCAGCTGAGATGTCACCACATCTGCTTTTGAGCCAACCAGTGATGCAATCTCAAGAAATCTTGGGGGCATAGGGAGAGCTGGTGAGGTTATCTAACTGAAACATTGCTTCTGGGGTTATTTAGGGGACGAGAATACATCTATGAAATTGCTTTTTTAAAGGCTCCTATTCAATACCCCTTTAATAACCTTTTGTCTTCCCAGCTCTCTTCTAATGTTTATAAGTTTTGTTGTTTCACTGACAAGTTTATTCATACCCTAACAGCTTGTCTGGCAGCAGGGTTCGTGTTCCATACTTGGGCTTTCCGGTCACGGTGATGGCTGAGAGTAATGGAGAGGGGGAGTAAGTGAGTGTGGAAATGCAAAGCTGTCTCTTGTTACATTTTATTGATCTCATTCTGGTGTCATTCAATTAAACAGAAATGTAATGGATAGTCTCTGCACAGATTTCTGGGTTGCTCTCCATCCATTGCAGATAAAGCTTTTGTGTTTTATTTTGGGGGATGGGGTGGGGAAAGAGAATGGGCAAGTGGGAGAAATCAAAGATGTTATGTGATCTGAATTACAAATCAATGTCTCTCTAAGGATGCTCCAAAATATCAGACATGCCATGTTTATACTTTCACATATTTTCTCATACACAGAGTACTTCTGTTGATGTATGGGGGATGGTCACGAGAATTTAAGGTAGGGCTAGTTCTTGTTTATTATTTTCAAAGACAGATGAACTATCATCCTCCTCCTACCAGTCCAAGATAATTAAAAATGAGCCACATGGAAAAAAGACTTGAGTCAAACTAAGACCATTTTTGAAGTTTGAGCAAATGAGAAAATCTCTTTTCATTTTTTTTATGGGCCAGTGGTTCTGGCTTGACTTTTTTTACAAATATATATTTTAGAGCTGATACATGAAAATACTAGGTAAAGCTTTCCTAAGATAAATAAATCATTCTATATTATTGTACATGCTACCAAGAAATATGCTATTATGAGTAAAATATCAGAAATTGGAAATGAATTAAATCTGATCCTTACTCTTTGATGACATATTTTTCCTTAACTAAATCACTGCCTGCCTTCCCTGTCAGTGTTAAATGAGAGTGAGAGCAATTCATGAATATGAAAAGCTATAAAACTAACAACTCACATAAGCAAAACAATTTATTTTTTAAAAACATTAAAATAATGACTGCAAAGATAGCATAAAAGCAGGTTATGTTAAAGACCTTTAGATCCTCCCAAAGCAATGCTAGATTCAAATTGAGTATTCGAGATTTTCTAATCAAGGTTATGGCTTCTGATAATTAGTCTAAACTGAAAGGCAATATGGGATAAAAACATAAGCATGAGTATTACTCTCAGTTTGATAGCGTCCAGGCTCCCCTATGTCCTTGGTATATGACCTTGGATAAGACACATAAATCCTCTCATCTAAATCTTAATTTTTTGATCTGAAAAATGGAGATGATAACAAACAGAATTACTGTGAGAATTATGAGATTAAGAATATGGAGATGCTTACACCATACTTGTTCTATGTACCTAACACATGGGAGGCATTAAATAAATAAATGTTAATTTCATCTTGATCTTCCTTTATAGTTTCGATGCTGAGTAATTTGGTCCTATAAAAAGCTTGCTCAGTCATTTGGGAAAGGAACTGAAGAAAAGAAAAATAATATACTTCAGGCCTATCACTGTGATTCAATTTTTTTCAGTTTCTAATTCATAGAAGGCAATTTGCCAGTCTGTGGGATATTTTACCAAAGAAATTTCCAATAGTTCACTAAAAGTCCGTACAAAAATTAGATTTTTGGAAATAATTCTGTGTATTAGGTTTTAATCCAAGTTGAGTTTGTCAATGATGTTTTAACTATTATACTTTGATCTTGAAGTTAAAAAGCAGCAGTTAGCTAAAATAGTTATTTACTAATTTTACAAAGGTTAAAGGGCACGTGGAATTGATTTAGATGGAAATTTGATAGCTCGCATTGCAACCCACTCAATAAGCTAGAAGATCACAGAATCTTGTATTGCTCTTACATACATAGCCTTGTAGGCATTTTTTGAATAAAAGTTAGGTGAGTTTGGTGGGATCTAGTTTTCTTAGTGGCCACCTCTCCCTCTCTTCAGTGATCATGCATTTTTAAATAGGGTGTTTAAAGAAAACCATCTTCATAAATCAAGACTTACTGAAATATATGTCAAGGTATAATTGGCATCTATTTAAGGAAAATACAATGATAATGGGTGATAGTAAGTTAAGGATTTTTCTCCATGATCAAAACAAATAATTAGATTACTTCTGATGAAAGAGGGATTTTAGCTTAAATTTTGCATGTGGTCTCTTCAATTACTACTAAGTGTTAGGTAAGGCTGCTTAAGGTAGCCTTTCTGAAAACTACCAGCCCTTACTTTGAAGATATAAGTTAATAGATTCCTACAGTCTCATCAGTTATTGTGTAGACAGTCAGCATGGGGAATTAATGTGTTAGTGTGTTTGTATGGGGCATTAATAAAAATCTTTTCACTCATTTCATGGAAGATATATGTAGTATTCCTTGATGTCCTAGTGTAATGTTCATTTTTCCCCAATGAGGTAGGAATCACCCTGTTGTTTTTGGTCATTCTCAGTTACCCCTGCCCCTTTTTTTAAAAATAAATATTTTAAAAAGTTTTATTATGTCAAATATTAAGCATTTACAAAACAGAGAGAATACTACAATGAACCCCCCAAAATACACAATTCATGTTCAGTTTTGTTTTATTTCTCATCCCCAATTTTTATCCGTCTCTTTATTTTGAAGCAAATCCCAGGTATCATATCATTTCTTCTCTAAAAATTTCCATATACTTTTCTAAAAACAAGCCCAATTTCAATTACCCTTGGAGGACATTCAGCTCTAACCTGGGGCAGGAGTGCTTCTTCACTCTCTTGGGTCCAAGGAGGACTTGGAAAGCTGCTTTCTAAGATGCACCACATTCCACAGCTGACTGAGAATTTAAAATTGTGTGTGTGTGCATATGTGCAAGTAATTGTTTTTTGCTCACAAGAAACAGAGACCTTGACCTGGAATCTTTCCTTATACATTTTAACTCACCCTGTTCAATTCCAAGGGAACATATAACCCAATACTTGGGTCAAAATTGTCTCCCTTTCAATCATAAAGGACTGTTTGCATGGCAATTTATAGGGTAGTTAAGCACCACTTGCCAATGGCAGTTTCCTTGAAAAAAAATTTTTTTTCCTGCCTTCAGCTAATATTGAAGCCCCTGGTTTGTTTTTGTTTTTGTTTTTACTTTCTATTTCTTTATAGGCTCTCTTTCCAATTTTAAAGTAAACATTTTGAAGTAAAAATTACATTTATGCATATTATCAATGACTCTTTGTTGAAATAATCATGTTGATTCAATACTAAGAGTCCCTTCAAGAAAACAGAATATTTCTGTATTATTCTCCGTTCTTATTTTCTGTTCATCAAAGAGATTTAAAGGATGATATCTTCCTGAGGCTCTGGCATTTCTTTCTCTATAACATTTTAATTTAAAATTACATATTAAAGAATAAGAATCTTTTTCACAAGCATATAATTGTAAATATCCACTCTACATTTATTATTCATATTCCAGGCATTCTGTTGAGTGCAAGGTATGAACAATTTTCAAATTAATAAACTAAATATCAGTTAATATTAAATTTTATATTTCACTCTGTGTCTATCTTTAGGCTTAAAGGAGTCTGTTGGGTATCTGCCTCTCTTGACCTCTCTCTTTCTTCATCTCTTTGGTTCTTAAAGAAAGAGTATCCTTTCTGCATGACTTATTGGCCATAACATCATGGTTTAGACTGCTTCTATAATAGTAGCACATATCTTATACAAATTGTTTCTTTCCAACTTAATCAAAAGTTTTTTAAACTATCATCTTTTGTTAAAGTCTTGGCCTAAGGCAAATTCAATTTGATACTCTCCAACTGAGACACTGATTAACTTAAACCCATTCTCTTGTTGGAGCGCTCTCTCTCTCTCTCTCTCTCTCTCTCTCCATCTTTGAATAATTTTTTTTTCACTCTTTCTTCATCTCTAATTATGTTGGCAACTCTTTGGAATCATAAAATTGGAGGTTTAGACTTACAGTCACACACCCCATCCCAGTTCTTTTACCTATGAGGATCCTTGGGCTCAGAAAGGTTGTAAATGCTCACGTCATAGGGGCATCTCAGGAAACGCTCTTGCCCTGTGAAAAAATCTAGAAGTGAGATTAAAGGATCAATCCTATCAACTTGTCTTGGTTTTGCAGGGCAGAGTTTCTTGAAGAAAAGGACTTTGTCTTATTTATCTTTCTGTCCACTGTATCTAGCACACAGAAAGAGGTCATAAATGCTTGTTGAAATAATCATGAATTTTGTGTCATATTTGAAGACATTTTAAGATGAGTTCAATTTCATCTTCCCAAACACTGATGCACTAATTATGCATTCTTCTGGCATGAAGAGCTGTTTGAATGATATATAACTATATACTGATAATTTTTTCTCCTTTGAGATTCTTTTGTTCCAGAGGAAAGAATCCAGGTCCTATTTTTCTGTTTCCCCTCAGACTGTTTTTAGGTGATTAGTATTAGCATTAATATTCTCATGATTTTTGTATTGGAGGAATGGGGTCTGTGTGTGTTACAAGAGGGGGAGAAGAGGTGTACTGTTTGCTGAGTAAGATTCTTTCGTTTTTGAGAATTCTTGGTGGTCTGCTACATAAAAGGATCTGACAAGCCATTTTGGTAGTGGAATTTTAAATAATATTCTGCTAAGAATGTGAGATATGCCTCCAAATAGCAGCCAAAAATAAGAAACACAAAATGAAAAATCAAAATTCTCCATGTTGACAAACTTTCTCACTATGTTTTTTCTAAAGTCATTTAACTTCCCTCTCACCAAAATCCAGTTTATTCCTTATGGGCCCACTCCCCTACCACCCCCCAGTCACTAATGAGTATAAATCAGATATTTGACTGCCCACTTGAATTAGTAAAGTATTGAACCAAACTTGGTCTCTGACCACTGGGCACAGCAAGCATTCTAAAAGACTTGTAACACATTAAATAAAAAGTATACGAAAAGAGGATGTATCTGGACAAGTTGGACAAGAGAATAGCTATAAAGTAGAAATGGCACTGTCCTGCTTTCAACTTGTGATTCTGATAAAAGTAACTTAGGTATTTCTATCCATACCTAGGAGAAAATATAGACCTGGACTTCTTGGCTCATTTCCTGTTATGTTCATATTTTAGTCTATCAGGTTCGCAATGAGAAAGGTCCACCGTTTTACACTGAGTCTCAAAAAGTGTCTGTAACTCAGCTGGGCTCGAGACTTCCAGGCTTCTGCTGTGTTTGGCCAGAAATCTTACTTGACAAAGGCCTTGAAGAATTACAATTTCAAGTTCATAAGAGACTTGCTAATAGAAAAAAGAAAATGACCGTGGATAGAGACATATACTTGTTAGCTGGTTAAGGAGATTTTTCCCAACAGAATAGTTAATTTAAGGAACCATATTCACATTTGTATGACCCTTGTGGATTATAAAATCAAAATAAATAGTACACATTTATGTGAATGCCTATCACCAACCAGATAATTATCACCCAAAATTCCAATCAAGTAGGCAAGGGTCCTCAATTTGGTTGTTATTCCAGCTTCCCTCAAAGGTATTCTATTAGCGCTTCCCTTTTTAGTATTCCTGCAGACCATCAGCATGTACAGGTAAAATAAATCATAAATCATAGTATGCTGGGGTAGTTCAAAACACAAAAATAAATAATCAAAGTAAAACTTCAAAAGAACAAACCAAACCAACATCAACAAACCAAAGCAATTTTCTGGCATGCACAGGTGTATGTTCTGGTCATTTTTGCTTGCTCATCTATTTTTAGCAAGTAGCAATTTACCTAAGAAAGTTTCAAATGCAAAATGAAGTTGAATTGGAACTATCTATTATATTGCTTCCAGAGTTAGCAGTTTATATTTGTGTAAATATATGACAAACGCCCCCAAACATTTATTATATTGTTCATCCTTTATTAATTTTGGAAGGTAGTCCTTATGATTTTTTTCTCTGAAATCAGCAAAAATTAATGCAAGACTTCCTATATGTAAGCACTATGCTCAGCATATGGTGATATGAATGCACAAACGGCATGGCTTTTTTCATTAAGCAACCCTGCTAAGTAGAAAAGACCTAGATATAAAAGGATAATGAAAAAATAAGTCATTCCTAGTGCTAAAGAACTGATACAAACTATACCCACTTCAGAACTTCAGAGGAGATTTGGGCTCTTTTCTATATGGCCTGGAGCAATCAGAGAAGACTTGGAAGAAGAAATGTGTTTTGAGAATTCTTCTGAAAGAAAAACCAACAAAGAGAGAAATCTTAGCCAACCTTATAAATCTGCTCCCAACTTCCACACAGTGGGAAAGCACACATTATAAATGGAGAAAATGTACCCATTAAAGGTTTTCCCTGGACATCACAGGCATGCTCTAGAGCACACACACATGAAAAGATTATTTACGTTCATTGCATGTTTGTTCTCTGGTTGGATGTAATAACTGGTGTGAATTACCCAAATCAAACTGCATGTCCCAATCAATAAATCTGTAGGTATAATATAAAACAGTAGTGACACTTTTGAATTTGTATGTTGAGTAAATGGGTGATTGGAAAATATGTAGGGAGAATCATCTACTCCTAAAATCCTACACCTTTCTAAGTTTCCCTGTCTCGGTAAATCCCATCAACATCCACCTAATATCTCAAGTGCAAAACCTAGGTGTGATCTTGGATTTCTCACTTTCTCTAACACCCACATCCTTTCCAAGAGCAAGCCCTGCCAGCTTGACTTTCATCTCTGTTCCAGTATAGCCTCCTCACACTATTGCCAGGACTGTCGCTTTTCCTGGCACCACTGGCATCTCTTACGGAGGCTAATGCAATAGCCTTCTAAGGGGTGTTTCTGTTTCCATTCTTCTCTCCCTAGAATGTCTTGTCCATCCGGAAGACAAGGTGAATTTTTAAAATGTAAAATTAGATAAAGCCCTCCAATGGCTTTTCATTTGAAAAATATCCCATCTCTTTGACCTTTCCTACTTGAACCTGCATTGTGAGGCCTCTGCTTATTTTTCTGACTTCATCTCCTATCATCCTCCCACTTGTTCTGCTCTGGCATTGCTGGCTTTCTGAAGTTCCTCCTGCTTGCCCTGCTCCTTCTAGCCCCAAGGACTTTCCATCTGCCTGAGATACACTCCTCTACATTCATATAGCTTCTTCCTTATTTCATTCTACCACTGCTAAAACACCACTTCCTCAGAAAAACCTTCTCTGATCTCCCAACCACTACTTCTAAAACATTACACTCTATCTCCTTACTCCCAATTTTTTTTCCTTCATCGTACTTATCAATACCTGGAGTAAATATTTATATATTTGTTTATTGACTCTTTCCATAATGCAAGTGGCTTAAGAGCAAAGGTTTTGTTTCTCTTGCTCATCTCTGGTTTCTAAGTGAATGCAGGGCACAAAACTGCTTTATAAGTACCTGCTGAATGCATTTATTAAAGTAAGTGGGAAATATTTCAGGAGGCTTCATCTAAAGGAATGAGTAATTGTTCTGTAGCTCATAAGACTGGAATTTAAATTTAAATTTGAACACATAATTGACACCTGGACTTGGGGAAATAACTAAACATCTGGGTTTCATGCTTTATAAAATGAACTTAGCACTACCTTTCAGACTGGTTTCTAGAAAGGATTAGAAATAAAGGACATTATGAACGCAATGATGGTCCAAAAGGAGATTCTCAATAATAATAAGAAGAAGAATAAATGATAAATAATGGTAGTGAACAAGAGTGATAAGAAAGTGTTCTGAATTATAGGTAATCCACTTCACCAAAGGAGCATAAAATGAAAAGAGCCGCCCTTTAATTCATTATCAGGTACTTGTATTAAACCCTTGACTATGAACTTTTGGGAAATGGTTTAAGAATCATAGCTTAAGTAGTTTAAACTCATATGAGGCAAAATATTGAAAAATGCATGGAAGGAATAATCATACATTGGAAAAGTAATCTGTCTAGTGGCCTAATATATCTTTTCCTTATTTCTGGGGAGA
This sequence comes from Cabassous unicinctus, assembly GCA_029593785.1. Classification (NCBI taxonomy): domain Eukaryota; kingdom Metazoa; phylum Chordata; class Mammalia; order Cingulata; family Chlamyphoridae; genus Cabassous; species Cabassous unicinctus. The sequence continues at coordinate 28,481 of JAQZBX010013796.1, forward strand.
GTAGGTATGTTTAATTCATAGAATTCTCCACTGCTTCTATGCTGAAATACTCTTCGATGAAAACTACACTCTTATTAGCAGAATTGAATTTTAAAAATCACACCAAAGATACTAGTATTGAAAACTTTTTCTGTACAATATATTAAAGTTTATTGGCTCTCTCTGCCTAGAGGGGCCCGCGCCAAATCTTGGTGTGTATTTCCGTCTTTTTCTCCCATTTCTCAGCAAGCTATGTTCTTTCCCCCATTTCCCAAATAAATTCTTTTTCTGTACTAAAAAAAAAAAGTTCATTGACTAGATTAATTTTCACTTGCACTTTGTGCGAAATATTTTCCTCTATGCTGGTGACGTTGCACTCTTGCCAATGTTAACTGAACTCATGCCTACAGCATGGTAAGCAGGATATGGACTGGAATTCAGTCTCACTCGCCTCCTGTCCTGCCTTTCACAAGGCACAACCCAAGCAACCATATTGCAAACATTAGATAATGAACATGATAGCAGACTGGGATTCTGCATAGAGTGAACTGAAGTTAGACCCATGGTTCCAGTTGTGTTGTGGCTTTCTTTAGTTGGAAATTTTGAATATTACTCCAAATAAAGAGACAGTATGGTTCACGAAACAGAAAAAAAGTATTTTAACATGTCACATATAAATGTGGCTCATGGAGGATTATTGCTAACCCAAACTCTACAAAATTATTTATCTGAGTTTCATGCTTGTCACTATTTTAGGGCTGAAAATATACTTAGACAAATTTGTTGTGGTAAGGAAGTTAAGGTGGGGTAGGGAAGATTGATCAGGAACTGAGTTTGAGGAGTCTCTGTTTCTCAGTGTGTACAGTTCAATTTAATGATCTTGACTTAGCATCCACTACTCTCTTAGACATTTCAAGGTGTAAAAATAAGAGTAAACATTTTCAGATCTTATGAAAGCAACACCTAGAGGATAAAATTAGGGTATGAATTGCTATAATACCGGGTACAGTAAAATAGATGCCATATCAACAAAGAAGGCAGGCAAAAGTAGCAAAGTCTCCATTCTGACAGGTGGATCAGAAAATGTTCATGGGAGAACGGGTTTGCATCATTGGGAGCCCAGCAAAGGCAGGGTCGCTCTGTAGTCTTTATGTTATCTCTCGTTTTGGGGCTTAAGGTGGGTCCTTTGAATGACTGTGAGAACAAGAGTAATTTTAAAACTGGAGGGAAACAACAGGATCAAAGGCAGGTATCAAAGTGTTCAGTGCCTCTCTAGGTAACAGTAGACAATCCTCTTTGGCAGTAGTGCAGGGAGCACACATCGAAAGGAGAGTGACTTAAAGTTGGGAAGATAAGAAATAGTCATGCTCTCGATTAGATTCTGGAGGACTTTGTTCTTTTTCCGTTTCTATTCAAAAATAATATATTTCTTCTGAAGACGTTTGACCATGATCGGGCCTATTATTTATAAAGAATGGCTTGCCTTGTGGATGTAGAATGGATAATTTGAGTCAGGAAGAGTAAGGGTGGTATTTAGGAGGATATTCTTATAAGCAATAAGGACTTAAAATAAGATGAAAATGAAGATAGAGATGAAGACTTTGCATGATTTAAACAGAAACTGATGAAACAGAAAGGGAGAAGGAGAAGTTAAAGAGGACTCTTAACATTTTTTTATGTGAGTAAATAAGAGAATGTTGGTACCATTAACAGATAAAGCTAAAAGACATGCTTAGAATTCTTGGAATTTATAAAATTTGTTTTCTTAAGAACAAACACAAGCTGGCGTACAATGTAAGCAAATTTGCATTCAAATATATGGTGGAATCTTAGCTCCTTTATAATTCTTTACGATAATAGCAATTCAGTTTGTGTTTATTCATCAAGCTCCGTAACATTTTCTGTAGTCTTGTATTTATGCACATATTTCTGTTTTAACTTATTTTATGTATTTTAATCAGGCTTGATTTGCAAACGTAAATGAACATGTGCATTTAATCAAAAATAAATAAAGACATAATACTGAATAACAGCCTTTAGTGCTGATATTTGAATACCTTTCTCTTTCAGGTATTTTGTATATACATATCCCTTTAACACTTCCCTCACAGGCTGACTGATTTTTTAACTTTTTATTTGGGGATAATGTCAGAGCTACAGAAAAGTTACAAAAATAGTATATGGAGGTTCCATACACTCTTTACTCTGCTTCCCCTATTGCTAACATCTTATATAACAATTATCAAAACCAAGAAATTAACTTTGGTGTGCTGATTGATTTTAATGCTATTAGTCTCTAAATTATTTTTCTAAAACAATTAAAAGATATATGGAAAATTAAAAATATTATAGCCCATTATGCATATGATTTGAATGCTGTTTTAAGCTTTTAGACAATGAAAGCTGATCTTGATGGACTGTATTCTACACTGGTAGCCAATGACTGCTAACACCACCTATGGCAAATGATCCCATGATATCATGGTCTCCTTTTATGCTATCTATTTAGGGTTCCAAAAAATTTTTTTTGACCCATTACAATTCATAGAAATGTTTGCAAGTGGTAATAGCAGTTAAAAAAACAAACAAACTAGAGTATTGCTGGATGTAAATTTTGAAGTTTACACGGGCTGGGAATACCATCAAGGAAATGGTTAAGAAGATAGTGGAAACTGATCAGTGGACAATAAGGATTAATGGAAATTCTTTGGCACTATTAAGGGATTCCCTGGAGTCTGGGAGGAATGGCCAATAATTTTGTGAGGAACAGGGGATGAGATTTATGTTTGATGAGGAGTTTTTATGCCTCTAATAGAAAGTTCCTGATGTGCTGAGTTTTGGGCCTGGTATCAACTCACTCCATTTGGGCTTCCAGGCTTACTTCACCACCCAGCCTTGTTAAATACTCTCATCCCACCCAAATGCTCAAGCCAAAACCCAGAAGTCATTCTTGATCTCTTTTTCCCAAAATCTGACTCATCTACCAGTGCTGTTAATTGTACCTCATAAATACATTTTTAAACTATGCCATTCTGTTCATCTCAACTGCTACCCCAAGAATATGGCTCTCTCCTCTCACTAGCACTATTCCAATAGCACCCTAATGATTCTCTTGGACTTTATCCTTATTCTTCTCTAACTCATTCTCTATAGAGATGCCATATTTACATATATTTTATTTTACTCAAGATACTTAGATTATATAAATGTCACATAAAAAATGTAGGTGATTCCCATATGCCCCGCTCCCAATCATAAATATGATCATAGATCTTGTTACTCCCATGTTTAAACCTTCTAAAATCTTTCCATTTCACACAGATTGAAAACTTACTTTTAAAAAAGCCCCAAAGCTTTATATTAGCTGGCTGATGCCTATCACTTTAAACTCATTTCTCCTTTCACCCAACTGGGATCTGCTGCAGGCAGATGCCCATGGCCCAGGAAGTGGGAAGGAGAACCTTCTTTTCTTCCTTGCCTCTGGCTTCCATTCTTCTCCAGAATCTTTACAAGTGTATTTCTACTGCACAATGCCAAAGTGATAGTAGGAAGAAGTAAGGGCATCGGGATGTTTTCATTTTACTGTTATTACTTTAAGTGGACTTCCCACTCTCTAGGCTTGGTAGTTAACTAAAGCTCTTTGGTGAGTTTTTGGGTGCCAATCAGAAATGTCCACTGGGAATATTCAGCTGCAATTTCTATGTCTCTGTGATAGATCTTCTGCTTGCTACTGTGCCATCCTTAGCTCGGGTCTTTCATGATTTACACCACACTCCCACTGATGGTATCCTTCCAGGTGCTTTCTTGGGCTACATTTAGAATGGTTCCTGGCTTACTTTTCACGCTTGTTCCAAGCTCTGGAAAATGAAGCAGATCCCAGCATTGTAAGAAGTTCTCCTTTGATCTGATACGGAAGAAACTTGTTAGCCCACATCTCAGTTAAAGGCAAGTCCACTGTCTCCCAACTGCAGCTCTGGTCAAGTGGGACTACTGAAACTCTTCTCTCCATGATTTAGTGGAGGGGCAGGTACTGTGCTTTCCAATGAACTCTTCTTCAGAAAATCTTCATTCCAAGCCTTTTATAGTCTCAATGTGTTCAGAGTTACCTACTCTGAGATTGCCACATGGATGTCTGTCTCTAAACTCACTTTGAGATCTGCTCTCTCTTCTCTCCTCTTACCCCAGTAAAAGCTTCTAATGTAATAAACTGATAGGTGTATATAATTGATAAGTTCTTAAATAGACTGACAAATTTAACTCTCTGGTTTTATTTAGAATTATCAAATTGAACATTTAAAGGGCATTTGAGTGTATAAATATTGATATAGTAGACCCTTATTGAAAACTTTAAATAGAAGCCAAAATACTTAATATATTATAAAAGTGCACTCTCAACATTAAGTGAAAAATTCTGCATTTCAGAATATTAAGTGTCCCTTGCGCCTTATTTTCATCTTATACTTGACTTCATCTGTAGCAGTTTGGCAGTTTGATATAGTTATAAATTCCAAAAATAGATATTGGATTATGTTTGTAAACTGGTCTGTTCATCTGGGCATGATTAAGTTATGATTAGGGCTTTGATTGGGCCATGTCCCTTGGTGGGTGGGGTCTCAAAGAAAAAAAGCATGGCAAAGGACAGAGTTGGAGTTTTGAGTTGGAGTCCTGATGTGGAGTCTTGAGCTGGAGCCCTGGGAAGTAAGCATTCAGAGGAGCTTGGTCGTGAGGAAGGAGAGAAGGGCCCCGGAAAAGAGATGATCCATTCATCTGACAGTTCACAGCTGGCCTTGTGCAGAGAGGCAAAGCCTAGAGAGCCTCATAGTCTTCAGCTGACCTTGTGGAGGAAACAGAGGAGCTGAGTCCAGATAGATACGGAGCGCCGGGAAGAGAGGAACCCAAGAAGTCTGAACCCTCGCAAATGTCAGCATCTGTCTTGCTACAACACGTGGCAACAGACTTTTGTGAAGGAAGAAACTTATGCTTTATGTCCTGGTAACTGTAAGCTTCTACCCCAAATAAATACCCTTTATAAAAACGAACCAATTTCTGGTATTTTGCATCAGCACCCCTTTTGCTGACTAATACATCATTTTATACAAAAATCTCCAGAAGGGGGTGTGTCTGTACATTTTTCTTTCAAGAGGGGAAGGATATTTGTTTGGGAAGAAATTCAACTAAAAATAAGCCCCAATTAAAAGTGTCAACATCGCCCTCAGTCAGACGGGGCTCAGAGATGCTTCTGGAAGAACCATCATCATGGCTATCCCAAGGAGAACCCCAAGGTCATTTAAACTTGTATTGGTTGGTGGCGGTGGTACTGAAAAAACTACTTTTGTAAAACAGCATTTGACTGGTGAATTTGAGGTCCATCCCCTTGTGTTCCATACCAACAGAGGGCCTATTAAATTCAGCATATGGGATACAGCTGGTCAGGAGAAGTTTGGTGAATTGAAAGATGGCTATTATATCTGAGCCAAAGTGCCATTATAATGTTTGATGCAACATCGAGAGTTACTTACAAGGATGTGCCTAATTGGCATAGAGATCTGTATGAGTGTGTGAAAGCATCCCCATCATGTTGTATGGCAACAAAGTGGATATTAAGGACAGGAAAATTAAGACAAAATCCATTATCTTCCATCAAAAGAAGAATCTTCAGTACTATGACATTTCTGCCAAAAGCAATGTAGCAGTTTGATATTATTTATGAATTTCAAAAAAGATATTGATCAAGTTTGTAAACTGGTCAGTTCCTCTGGGCATGATACCCTTTGATTTTATTAAATTCAAAGAAGAAAGGAGAGACCAGGCAGATGTCATCTACCATCTTGCTTCAACACGTGGAAACAGACTTTGGTGAGAAAGTAACCTTGACTTGAACTCTTTAGGGCCTTGGAACTGTAAACTTCTACCCCAAATAAATACCCTTTATAAAAGCCAACAGACTTCTGGTACTTTGCATCAGCAGCCCTTTTGACTGACTAACACAGAATTTGGTACCAGGAGAGTGAGTGGGGGTATAGTCTGATGCAATTACCAAAAGTGCTGGAATGGTTTTTTAAATGGGTAAGGGGTATTTTTTTAAGAAATTTTCAAATGCTTGATAGAAAAGGCCTACATTGCTTTGAAGAGACTGTTGGTAGGAATATGGATGCTAGAGAGGCCTTTGATGAGGCCTTAGAAGTAAATGATGAAGCTATTATTGGAATCTGGGGGAAAGGCAATCCGTGTTTTAAAGTTGCAGAGGACTTAGCAAGATTGACTTCTGATATTATATGGAAGGCAGAATTTGAAAATTACATGCTTGGATATTGTAGCAGTTTGGTATTATTTTTGAATTCTGAAAATAGATATTGGATTATGTTGTTAATTGGTCTGTTCCTCTGGGTACGTTAGATTGTATTGGATTCAGAGGTTTCATTTTTACTTGATTAAATAATGATCAAGACTTTGATTGGACCACGTCAGAAGGACATTGAGGGGACTCACAGAGAAAATGACATGGCAGAGGCGAAAGTTAGAGTTTAATGCTGGAGCCCCTGGAAGTAAATACACAAAGAAGCAGATATATGAGGAAAGAGAGGAGGCTCCTTAGACATGGCAGAGGCCCCGGAAAGAGAGACTAGCCATTCGCCTGATAGTTTATAGCTGACCTTGTGGAGAGAGCAGAGCAGCTGAGCCCAGAGAGGAATGAGCCCCGGGAAAGAGATGAGACATATTCCAGCCTACTGCTGATGTTGGAAGAAGCTGGGGCCATGGAGCCTTAAGAGGAAGAGGAAGCCTGAACCCTTGCAGATGTTGGCAGCCATCTTACTCCAACACGTGGCAACAGACTTTGGTGAGGGATGTAACTTATGCTTTATAACCAGGTAACTGTAAGCTTCTACCCCAAATAAATACCCTTTATAAAAGCCAACAGATTTCTGGTATTTTGCATCAGAACCCCTTTGGCTGACCAACCCACACATTTAGCCAAGGAGATTTCTAAACTAAATGTGAAAAGTACAGCTTGGCTTCTCCTTGACGCTTATAGCAAAATGTTAGAGGAAAGAGATAAGCTGATAACTGAATTGTTGGGCACAAAGAAAACAGAAACTGATTCTGGAAATTCCAAGCATCTGGATCAAGCCCCCAGATGATAGTGCCTTTTGAGGAATTAACTAAACCTAGAACTTGTAAGCCAGGATTGAAAATGCCATTATCCAGGAAATACTTGTAGAAAGTGTTACTGTCTGATGGCTTGGACCCCAGTTTCCTGCATGCTAAACCAACAAGCTTTTTGCGAGATCTGTATGAACAAAACTACTATCAGCCTGGACTAAAAGGGACATGAGGAGAGAGATGGAAGGAAAAATGGCATTAAGAGGAAAATCATGGAAGCTAAGGTCTGGAATTAAGAGAGGAGTCCCACCCATGTGTATAAAGAGGGTGAGTTTGCCCCAGCACTTGAAGAGGGTGGATGTTCCAGCCCACCATTCAGGGAGAGTTTTGTCTCCCCAGGTTACAGAGAGGGTCGAGCACATTCCCCAAGGGTTGGGGAGAGTGAGGTTGACACTCCAATGCTTTGAGAGGGGTGGGCTTGTACCTTACAGATTAAGGAAGGCCAGATCTCCAACTCACTGTTGTGAGAGGGTTAAGTCTGTATGCCATAGATTAGGGAGAATGTTGCTGCCACCTCACTGTGCAAAGGGGGTTGTGACTGTACCCCAGAGATTGGGGAAAATAGTAGCCATAACCTCAATGTTTTTGGAGGGTGAGATCTGAAGCTTAGCCACCACCCAGATGATGATGAAGGTGGAGCCAAGAAAATGGCCATTGGGCAAGCCTGTGGAAAGGGTGGGTCTCCATAAAGCCCCAAGGAGAAGAAACCATCACCTTGAGAATGACTCTCAGACTCTGAAATCTAATGGAGTATGCCCCACAGGTTTTCAGAACTGTTGGGGACAGTGACTCATGTTTCCTTCCAAAATTCTCCTTGTGGTAATGCAAATGTTTATCCTATGTCTGTCCCTTTTTATATTGGAAGCAGAAAAATTGTCTTGTAAGTTTCATAACTCTACAGCCAGAGGGGACTTTACCCCAAGACAAATTGTATTTCTATAAACTTATTGTGAAGTGATTTTGTACTTAGCATTGTTACTCAAATAAGGTTTTTAAAAAATATTGTAATGTCTTTTTGAAGTTCAGAGGGTAGAGGGTAGCAGTTTGATATTTATGAATTCCAAAAAAGATATTGATTAAGTTTGTAAACTGGTCTGTTCCTCTGGACATGATACTCTTTGATTGTATGAAGTTAAAAGGTTTTACATTTACTGGATTAAATCAAGATTAGGGCTTTGATTCAACCACATCAGGAGGGTGTAACTCAGGGTTGAGTCCCCATCCCCTTAATGGGCTGATAGAACCAGACATGCACAGAAGAAGATGTGGAAGAGGAGAGAACTTGGTCATTTCAGTTCTGCCATGTGACCAAAAGAAGGCTCAAATAGCTAAAGCCCTGGGAAGAGAGATGAGCCCTATGCCAGCCTACAGCTGAGATTGGAAGAAGCTGGACCCATGGAACCTTAAGAGGAAAAAGGAAGGAGAAACCAGACAGACATCATCTGCCATCTTGCTTCAACACGTGGCAACAGACTTTAGTGAGGAAGTAACCTTGAGTTGGACTCTTTAGGGCCTTGTAACAGGAAACTTCTACCCCAAATAAATACCTTTTATAAAAGCCAACAGATTCCTGGTACTTTGTATCAGCACCCCTTTTGGCTGACTAATACATGTAACTACAACTTTGAGAAGCCCTTCTTTGGCTTGCTGAAAAGCTGATTGGAGACTCTAACTTGGAGTTTGTTTGTTGCCATGCCTGCTCTTGCTCTACCAGAGGTTGTCACAGACCCAGCTTTGGCAGCACTGTATGAACATGACTTAGAGGTTTCTCAGACCACTGCTCTGCTGGATGAGGATGATGACCTGTGAGAAAGTGAAGCTGGAGCCTAGCATCAGAAGTCTAGTTTCACAGGCAACTGTCCTGTGATGTCAGTGGTGCAGCATGTTTGCTGCTTTATTATATAGCTAAGCAGAACATGTGTTTAATATTTGGGATGCTGAAGGAAATGAATGGACTTCAGAATGAATGTGGCAGTTAAAAAAATACCCTCATTTTTTGGACCTGCACATTGAGCTGTTTTGGAGCGCAGTAAGGATCCCAACTGCTTATCCAATCTTTAAAGGTTTGCTCTTATTGCTTTTAATAAATATATTTTATCTTCCCCAAATAATTCTAAGGGAAGCAGCTAATTAAAAAATGCTCAAAAACTTAACCCATATTTTAATAGAATATTCTTGGATATTGTTAAATAGAAAACTGTATCATGTTTATTTGTAGCATAAAGAAGCAAACTATATTGCGCTGTTCAATTCTTTCATTTGCTAATAACTGTAAGTACTTGAGTCAATCCTTTTAATATGTATTTATTACACCCTTAAATTTTTGAGTTGAATATTTTAAAATATATATATAATGAAGCAAAATGATCTAGTGGTGAATTATTTTACCAGACAAGCAGGCAAATTCAGGGGATGTGCCTGTTTTGGTTAGAGACCATTACATAAATTTGCTTCCAGAATCAAATATCGCACCTGCTAGCCAAAGTAACTCAGGTTAGTATTGACTTTTAGGAAGGAATTGTTCTGGAGAACAAAAACCATAATGTCCCAAGTCTCTAATATTCAATTAAACAAAATTAGAAGGCCTGAATTATTTACCAAATAATGTAATGTTTTTTGATATTGTTCAAAAATATCACACTACCTTATACATTGGGTTGTACTTGATGGTCCTAAAACCTAGGGAGATTAAAAGAAATTTCACATCTCATGCCTCATTCCTGAGAGTCTCTGCCGCAGTAGGTGTTTACAGTCCTGGGAATAGGATCAAAACTCCTCCCCATTGCCTATAAGCCCTTGAGTGGTAAGGTCATTCCTTACCCATTCAACCTGGTCTGAGGTCACTCTTGAACTCCATGGCTGTGTTCCAGGAGTCTAATATCTTCCTACTGCTTCTGGCATGCTGAGCATCTTCTTGCCTTAAGGCCTTCGCACAGCTCTTCCTTCAACAGGGGAACATTTGCACACTGTCCTTTTCCTCACTAGGTGGTTCTCGTTTTTCAAATCTCATTACAAGTAATGTCTTCTGGAAACCCTTCCTTTCTGCCTTTTCTGGCTGCCCTGTCTATGTAGCAACTTCTCTTTCTCACCCCTATTAATCTCCATCACAACACATAATAAGCCTTCACATTATTTTTTAATGTTTGCCCTTATGTTTTAGCACATGGAACATTGCTAAATAGATACTCTACAATATTTTTTGAATGAATGAATGTGTTCACAACCTGGGAAAGCACATAGGCAATTTAGAAAAAATTAGTTGAATGAATGTGTGGATTTAAGACAAAAGGACTATTTGTTATTAAATATTGTCAATATCTATTTTAACATTATTTCAGAAAAATGTATTTTAAGAACAGATCTCTATTAAATTATTCACATCCCCAAACAACAGTTTCCAGTTTTCTGCAAGTTTCCATGGTTTAGCATCATAATCTTTCAAACTATATAAGCTTTTTTGTTTGAATCTATGAGAAGAAATAATGCTCTCTATAAATATTATCATGTTCCAACTTTTATTCAATATTTTTTCCCAATAAAATATGGGCTTAGAGGGCTATGGTTTTCCATTTTCAAAACAATGTTTTACAGTGAAATATATACAACTGTTGGCTTTTAATAGCTAAGACTATTAAAACTATTAAGACTACTAAGACTACTCCTAATTCCTAAATTGTAATTTTAAAATTATTAAGTAGAAATTGAGAAGCATGAGCTAATACATTGGGCTTCTAAAAATGGATTTGAATTGAGGCTTTGCTTTGAGAAATA
>JAQZBX010013797.1:0-21429 GCA_029593785.1 Cabassous unicinctus
GTCTTGATCCAGGGAGTTCAGGAACCATGTTCATGGAGATGGTGGGGGTACATCTCAGAAGGGATGTAGCCTTGGTGCTGCTGCTAACTAGACTTGAGTGACCATTTCTCTGGGCCTCAATTTCCCTATTTGCCAAAAAAGAGGGTTGTTATTATACAGGTGTGCTTCAGACTTACTCCTGCCATCAGCAATGGAATGCTTTCCTAAGAGAGTGTGTAAAACAAACGAGGCTGTCCTGCAGAATCCTGGGCCTCCTAGAATAGTATAAGGACTGCTTCCCCATCACCTGGGCAGGTGGGGTTGCTCTCCTCCTTTAAAAGTGATTATTATTATTTTACCTTCATGGTCATCCTCTTTTATGCTTTCTTAGCCCCTGGTAGAAAAGGGGCTAGGATTTGGCCTGTTCTCTCTTAAAATGAAATGAGCTTGTGCTAGCTTTTCATTATTAATCAGAGTAGCATGTCTGTAGCTTTATATGTGTATCCAGAGGCAGATGTGATTCGCTTACAACCCAGTAAATGGAGACTATTCCTATCTGATGGAATGCGGCCTGGTGGTATGGAGCAGCAGTTATTGGCAGAGCAGCTGATTGTCTCTTCTCCGTGTGGGAAAGCCTCCTGTTTGAGTTAATCAGTGGCAAAGTGTATTCTGTGTTTTGCTCTTCTAATCTCACCTAGGAGCAGGAACTGCTGGGCCCAGTAGGAGCCAGGGCTGTGATTTGCTATGTCTTCGCAAGCAGTTGACAATGCCTTCCTGAAGGGGAAGGCCAGAGGCTGCACTTGAGAAGCAGGCAGGGTTGGCTTTGACACTGCTCTGCTCACTTTTTGTTGTTGAATTGAACTCTGCAAGTGACTGAGCCTCCGTTTCTCCACCTGTAAAAATGAACAGTTATGCTCACATTTTCTGAGGCTCAGTGAAAGAAAGAACGGAAGTCAGAGTGTGCGTCCCACACTCCGGTGACAAGACGATGTTATTTGTTCTCTGTACGTTTACCTTTCCTCCTGGGTGGGCAGGAAGGCTACACTTCCCAGCCTCCCACATCCAGGTTAGGCCAGAGGAATGTGTGCTGAAGTGCCATCAATCCCCTTCAGGCCTGGCCTCTACGTCTCCCACGTGGGAGCCCCCTCTCTTCCCCTCTTGTTGTGATGTTGGAGGCCATGTGTGGAGGTGGGCAGCATCTCCCCAGAGAAGCCTGAAGGGCCACGTGGAGTCCAGGACCACCCTCCCCTCCCAATAACATCACTGGACTGTGACGTGAACCAGCACTAGCTGAACCAACACCATGGCTAACCCAGCCCATGAGGTGGGGCAGGTGGACACCGGGGAATGGAAGTAAAGGGCAAAAGGGGGTGCTGCTAGGGTGCTGCAGAAGGCTCTGTCCTTGACGTTGGTCACTTCCCTCTGGTCAGAGCCCTGGCGCTCTCTGCCTTGATGGCTTGGAAACCTCCTTCTGGCCCTCTGTGCAGCAGCAGGACAGTGCCGTCATTCCTGCTTGGCATTCTGTGGGAGACAGTCATCAGAAGGGGGCTTGCTGAGCCTGGGCCACTGCAAAGGGAGTTGGTTGGTTCTGAGCCCACCATCGGGACTGGCTCATCTGTGGCATTGCTGCTTCAACATGCCAGTGCTCACTTTCCTTTTGGGGGCTCTGAGCTGACTATCCCCTTCTGCCTTCACCTTCTTTCCCTAGTTAGGCTAATGCAGTCCATTAGCCAACGGACGTTGGAGGACGAGAGACAAGGGTGACCCTTCTAGATGCCTTTGCATATCTTTGCTGAATCCTATGCTCTGTTGGTTTTCTTCCTTGAGTTCTGTGATAAGCAGAGATGAAAGAAACTGCAGGGTGCTCTCTCACGGGCCCTTATCCATACCCAGCAGTGTGCTGCCCATGGACTTGGTCCTGTTGCCCTGTGTCTAAGGGCCCGCCATTATGACCTCAGCCCCAAGCTCCAGCTCCAAGCTGGCTGGAAATATCAGACATATCCAGCCAGCTCCACATATGTCTGCAACCAGAATGCCAACAGAAGTTACCCGGGCCTTTGGGATTTGGGTAAAATTAACTACTGTGCGCTCAAGATTTTTTTTTCCAAATTCCTTGGGGGCTCATTCTTCTTCTGGTCCCCTTTGACTTCATCTGGTTTCCATTCCTACTAACATTCAATCTCAATTACCTCTCATTCCTTATAGCTTCTCTCTGCTTGTACCATCCAAATTTGGACTTCAGCCTCTTTTCCTTAATCTTTCTTCATCTTTTCCCTGTGACCCCCACCCCATAAGTTCTTTGTGGTGTATCAGACATTTGAGGATTTAGGGCAAGGGAAGGAGTTTATGGCAATCCCAAATGGGATTGAGGCATCCCTGCTCTTACGAGTGCTCTGGCTACCCCATCAGAAAGTTCTTGCTGGCTGCTGCCTTCTCTGCAGGCTCTGGCCTCCTGCTATGAGGCCTTTTCTCTTTTCCTCTCTTTCCTTCCTCAGAGGCTCTTAGGCAGAGCAGTCTGGCAGCAGACAGTTGCATTGGGACCTGTTTGCACAGCTCTTTTCTGCCAGCCCCACTTGCCAGGTTCTTCCCCCACTGGTTTTGGATGAATTCCCTCTGGCAGATGCACAACTCCCTGTTTAACTTTTCTCCTCATTTCAGAAGCAGGGACCCATCTCGCTTCTGCGATGGATCCCACCCTGCTTTGGCCCTTGACTCCTGCCTTGGTGTGGCCTTCTCTGGGGGCTACCGCCCTGCCCACACTCTTGCTCTTGTCCTGCCCAAGCTGCACAGCTATTGACGTAGAGAAGGCCAGGAGGACTCAGCAGGGGCTGCACTGAGCATGAGGATAGAGATGGGGAGCAGTTCCCAGTCTGGCCCCTCTCAGTGGTGAGTGGCGGAAACCATCTCTAACTGGAGATAAAGCCCCAGAGGAGGTTGTGGGCACATATCCCTGGAGTGCTCAGATATGGAGCTGACTCTCAAGTGGTGGACTCAGGGCTCTGTCTTCTCTTTATTGTCCATTCTGCTTGCTTCGCCTTGACTTTATTCTCATACATGCCCATGGGGAAAGTTGGAAATAAGTTGGAGCCTGGCAGGTTCACATCTACCTTCTAACTTAACTACAGGGTTTAAGAGAATTTACTTCTCTGTGTCTGAATGTCAAGCCCAGGAAAGTTTTCTGATCAGACTGCCTGGGTTGAGCTTCCAAGTTAAGACCAGTCGTTTTGCCCAGTAGCAGGTAGCAGGGTCCAGAGTCATGTTCCCAACCCTGTGGGGGAGGGGACGGAGTCCGAGGAGTCCTAGCCTTCTGTAGCGTGGAGCAGGAGACCCTAAAGCAGGGATTCTGGGCAGACGAAAGCCCAAGGCACACAGGTGGGATGCCCCCTGGCACATGCACCTCCTGCTCGGGCTTCCTATCACTGAGAAGGGAAAGGAGGCAATCACAGGAAGACTTAGGTTGGATTGGTAGGTTGCAGTCTACTATTTGGGTCCTCTGGTTTCAGATTTAAATGACTAGTCTAATTTTTGTTGTTTTGTTTTGTTTTAATGAGTTCCACACTGATGCAAAGCCATTTTAGAACCAAACATGTTTCAGAACTAAGTTACTAACCATGAAATATCTTGAACTGAGGTGCCCAGAGTTAGAGTTGGGGTGAAGACACTTTTTGGAAAATCGCCTACTGTCTCTACTTCTGTAGTCAAGCATCTGGGTGGAAAATTACCAAAGTGAAGGTCACCCTGTTGCAGAACCCTGGGCTCAGGAAGGCATGAAACGGTATCTCGAAGGGGCCATTGAAGGCACGGCATGTTTTGAAGCACCACTCCCATCCCAGAAAATGCTTTCGTCATTCTACGTTAGAGTTTCATGTTTAGATTCTTCTAAGCAGAGATTCCACGATTTAAGGAAGTTTGAAATCTATCGCTGGTCTCTGTAAACTTTCTAGCTCGTTTAATATACTCTTTAGGTAATGGGATTGTGCTAGTTATCTATTGCTGAGTAACAAATTACCTCAATTTAGCTGCTTAAAACAACAAACATTTATTTCTCAGGGTAAGGAAGCAGAGTGCAGCCTGGCTGCGTGCCTCAGGCTCAAGGCCTCTTGAGAGGTTGCTGTCAGCCTGTGAGCTGAGCCACCATCTCGAGAGGCTCACTGGTGGGGGCATCCACTTCCAGGCTCCCATGCGTTTGCAGGCAGGCCCTGGTCCTTCCCAGACAAGCCTTTTCGTAAGGGTGCCTCATGCCATGGAGGCTGGAGATTGGTGATCTGGGAAAGTGAGAGCCAGAGAGAGGTCAAGATC
This sequence comes from Cabassous unicinctus, assembly GCA_029593785.1. Taxonomy (NCBI): domain Eukaryota; kingdom Metazoa; phylum Chordata; class Mammalia; order Cingulata; family Chlamyphoridae; genus Cabassous; species Cabassous unicinctus. The sequence goes on from JAQZBX010013797.1 coordinate 4,279, forward strand.
AAGCCATAGTCTATTTTTAACACAACAAACAAAAGACAAACCAAAAAAAACAAAAAAACAAACTGATCTCCTAAGTGATACTTCTGGCATATTCTAGTATAATCAAATCAATAAATCCCACCAACACCCAAGCAGAGAGGGAGTACATGGGCATGAATACCAGGAGGCGGAGATCCTTGGGAGTCACTTTATTTTTAAAATATATTTATTTATTTAATTTTTTTTTTATCCCCCCCTTCACACACACACACACACACACACACACAACCTGAGATGGCTCCCTCATCTGTCAGCTTGTTTTCTGCTCATCATCTTTAGGAGGCACCGGGAACCGAACCTGGGACCTCCCACCATGTAGGAGGCGAGTGCCCAACTGCTTGAGCCACTGCTGCTCCCTGCTGGTTGCGACGTCTGCTAGTTGTGGCGTCTGCTGATTGTGGCGTCTACGCGTCTTCTTTAGGAGGCACCAGGAACTGAACCCGGGACCTCCCATGTGGGAGGCGGGCACCCAATTGCTTGAGCCACATCTGCTCCCCGGGAGTCACTTTAGAGGCTGCTGACTGGAAGGCTCAGCTGTCCCCTTGCATGAACCCATGAACTTCTCATCCAGAACATACACAGTGAAGTCCAATAGAGGCAAATAGGGGAGTTTTTGTTGCACGTCCTGAACTGCAGACAGTTGACCAGGGGTGAGAAATTATCTATAAAATGGAGATAATCATGGCTTCCTTGCTGGGTTGGATTTAGCTGGGGAATGAGTTGAGTAGGGGGATGAGTACTCACTCTGACTTATCATGTGGAGAACAGGACTACAGCAGAATGGGAGTTAGACTCATGCAAGCGAGGAATGGACCCAAGTGGCAGCCATGGAGGAGAGAGTGGGTTTGAAAGAGATTTTGGAATTGGGACCTGTGGGACTTGCTTGTGTACTGGATGGAGGAGAATGTGTGTTGATGTGTGTGAGCTTGGGAGAAGCTTAGATTTCAGAGTATTCAGAGCTCAGTCTCCTCTTCCTTTATGGATGGATGGTCCAGGCCTCAGCAGAGAGGCCAAGCGGGATGGAGGAGCCAGAACCTGTTTGTTCTGCAGATATTCTGCTTCTGACAGGGGAAACCTTATCCATCTCAAATGCCCCAGTACTAGTTTTCCAATACATCTTCTGACCTCACAGGTGCAAGGACCAAGGGAGATGATAAATGTGGAGAGGCTTAGCAAATGAGAAAGGATGTGTTTTTGTTTCCTAGGGCTACTGGACAAAGTAACACAAACTGGGTGGTTTAAAACAATAGAAATGTATTCTCTCTCAGTTAATCCAGGTGTCAGCAGGGCCATGCTCTTCTCCAATGCCCTTGCTCGCCTGTTCCTGGCTTCTGGTGGTGGCCGGAAATCCTTGGCTTTCTGGGGCTTGGAGCTGCATAACTCCTGTCTCCACCTGGCCTTCTCCTCTGTCTCTGTGTCTGTCTCAGTCTCTGTGTCTATCTCTCCTCTTTTTATAAGGTCACCAGTCATGTTGGGTTAAGGGCCCACCCTACTCCAGGATAACTTCCCAGTAACTGATTAATCACATCAGCAATGACCCTACCTCCAAGTAAGGTCACATTTTGATGTACTGAGGGTTAGGATTTCAACATACTATTTTGAGAGACATAATTCAACCCATAACAAGTTATAGATGTGTTTGTGGTGGTATAAGGACACTAGAGAACAGGCATCTTTGCAGCACTTTTACCTGACTTTGGACCAGTGCCTTTTCCTCTCCAGATCAGCTGTGTGGCCTTCGAGCTTAAGGGTGTGGGATGAAGAGCCTCCAGGTCTCCTCTGCGGTTCTGAGATAGTGTATAATGGAATCCCATATTCTGATGTCCTCATGCACAGACGTGTCTCAACCAGTCAAGTAACAGGCAGTGGGTGATAATAAGGTGCTGATTGTGGAATCGGAGGGCGGGGGGAGGGAAGCAAGGTCCCCCTCTCTGTCCCCCCGGCGTCTTGGCTCTTCCTTTTTCCCTGCCTTGCCCTGTGTTGTGGCTGTGGCCGCTGTGTGCGTCTCTCTCCCTCTCGCCGTCTTTCTCGCCGTCTCTGAGCATCTGCTTTCCTGCCTTCCTCTCTGCTACTCCCCTGTCGTCTTCTCATCTAGGCCGGTCCAGCCCTGCCCTCATGGCTTTCTCTTGCTGCTTTTCCTTTGTGTTCAAAAGGTCATGAACAGATAACCAGGTCACCCCCACCATCCTTGTGGGTGTCCTCTGAGACAGACATTCCTCCTGAAAAGCACAGCTTCTCCCCGCACCTTCCCTTCCTTCTCTCTGCCCTCTGTCCTGCCTCCCATCTCACTCCTGCTGGCTCCTACACGTCCCATCTCTCCCTTTCATACCGATTATGCAGTGCCTTGTTACATGCCTGAGCTCTGGGCAAGACCAGCCTTGTCCATGCCAACGCAATTGTCGGCAGCAGCTCCCCCTCAACCCGACTCTGATAGCTGGGGTGGGGGACTTGGGGGCTTCACAGATGTGTGGCAGAAGCAGCCTCCTGGGAGGGTTCTCTGACCGAGGGCGGGAAGCAGGTAGCACCATTTACCCTCGGTTAATCCAGGATAGAAATATATACCTGTCTCAATCCCCAAATGCCTACTATGTTCCAGGAATCCTCTAGACACACCAAAAAGCCGTATGGACATGGCAGCTTCTGTCTCCAAGCTTATATTCTAGAGGAGGAGAAAGAAGGGTAATGAGTTAATCATTTCAGCAAGAGAAAAATGTGGTCCTAAATTCTTTAACTAGCAAGTGCTTTGTGGACAGGGACTGCATGTGCATATCCCTATGACCCAGAAGGAAGCTGTGGAATGACTTGTATTCCAAGCCCAGCTCTGCCACTTGCCAGCTCCGTGGGTGTGCCACTGTGCTTCTGCAAGCCAGTTGTCCCTTCTCCAAAGTGAGCACAAGGGGCTTGGCTTCTAGGGTGGCTCTGAGGTGTGAGTGAGACATGGTCAGCACAGGCGCTGGTACCTGTACCCTCAGGGCTGACACCTCTCCCACAAGGTGGGGTGAAGTATATCTGAATGCAATTGTTAGCACACTTCAACTTGTCACCCCTAAGGCTGCTAGCCAGTACAAATGCAATCTTCTCTATATGTTTTATAGATGTGAGGCATCCCTTCCAACTCTTCCTGAATTATTCTTGTGTGTCTTTGCTTCTGTAGAATATAGATATTGTTTTTAGGATGAAACAGAGATATAAGTCTTACCAGGTATGAACAATGCCACAGACTTACCTGGGAGGTGAGAGCAGAGAAGAGGGCGACATGGCTATAGCTGGGGAGTTGATGGCTGGCTCTTTACCTCCCATCTTTCTTCCATCTCTCAAGGCTTGCCCCCCTTCTCCTCTTTGTAGATCCTTCCTGTACCCTAATGTCTTGTCAAAGCCTGCCTGCCTCACCTTCACTGGCTCACAGAAGGAAGCTCACTCTGTAAATTGGACCCTGTTTGCCTCTCCAGGACAACTCTCACAGGCCCCTTCCGTGAGCCCCCTTCCTGGACCATGCCAGATGGGTTTTTGTTCCTCTGAGCTGCCACTGCCTCTGTTGGGGGGTGGGTAGTGACATCACTATGCACATGACCTGCCATTGCGCCTGGTTCTGCCTTCTGATTCTGCCTTGCCCACTCTTACCATAAAAGGGTGACCTCTCCAAACTGCAAATCTATTGGAAAGCATGTCAAATGCCTAAGTCTGTGGGCTCCATGAGGACGTGCTGCGCTTGTGCTTGCTCATCCGGTGTCCCTAGAGCTTGGCACATTGTGGGTACTCAGTGGCTGCTGGTTGTACACATGTCCCAATTCTAAGACTTTGATAGTCCTCCATGACTTACTGCCTCTTTGGAAGTGTGGGCCAAGCCCCTCCCAATTTGCGTCCAGTCTCTTTTCTTCTAGACCTTTACCCTGCATCCCAGGGTATTTATAGTCAGTCTCTGTGCTTTTGCACATGCTATTTTTTTCCTGGAATATTCTTCCCTATTTAATCATTCATAGCTCAGCCCAAGCCTGTCCTCTCCAGGGAAGCCTTCCCTGGAAATCTTTTCCTCCATTGCAAATTCGACTTGGTGCCCCCAAATCTCTATCTACCTGGCAGAATTCCCTGCTAGACTGTAAGCTTTTTGAAGAGAAGAGCTGTGTCCAATCCACCCCTCTATTCCCAGGAGGGACTGTGTTCATGGCTGTTTGCATGAAATCAAGTAGTTCTGCAACATGTACAAAATGGTGAAGGTGCCTAAAATAGCCCATAATAATGATGATGTCCATTTTCAGAGACTCAGGCTAAGTGAACTGGCTAACAGCACACACAGCTAGCATGGAGTTGGGGGGCGAGTGGCCCCAAGCTCTCCATGGGTGAGAACCACGCTCAGGCCCACATGAAGGACTGCTGGAGTGTGGGTGGCCCACACAGAGCCCCAGGAAGCCCCAGGGGAGGCCTCTCTCCTCACCATGCCCTGTGGAGACTGGTGGATACCAGGAACCACAGCTACTGCCATCGCCATGTTTCTCAGGAGACTTCTGTTCTAATTGCTCTTTTCAAGTGTCTTGCTTGTAGTTCACCGTGTGGGGGACATAGTGTTTGTAGCAACTGCTAATGACAGGGCTACTGAAAAAGACTGCCTATTTTTGGAGTTAAGCTTCAGCCTAAAGAAATAAAAATAAACATTGAGGTTTGTTGTTTTTTTTTTTTTAAAGAAAAATATGTAAAAAGGAATCAATTCTATTTCAAAATCTTCTCCCTCCTAGTGAGGGTAGAATGGGAATTTAGTCTAGGACTGGAGGTTTGCAGGCCTGGGTTTAAATCCTGGCCCTGCCGTGAGCTCAATTTTCCATGGGATACCACTATTCTAATTCCTGCTAGACCCAAAGACAGCTACAAGGTCAGAACTGGCCTGGCAGTGGCCTGGACCTCTCTTCTGTAGTCACAGCTGGCCCCGTGACTTTTCTTAGAGTCCGTCTTCACTGGGTAAGAGGAGTGAAACTTTCCCAGAGCCATCCCCATGTAGCAGTCAAAGTCTTGCATCTCATTTGCCCTATTTTATTTGTGTTTCCATGTATCATGAGCAAAATGCTGCTACTAGTAATGATAATCATAATAATGTTGACAAGACTAACATTCTGACAGATTGCTAGGTAATAAGCCTTTTGCTAAGCACTTCCAGAAGAGTGTCTTATTGTCTTGCAGATATTTACTTTTCTTAATCCCACCCCATGGGCAGAGTGCACTTCCTTGCTCTGTTTCAAAGCAGAGCTTTCAGAAGGTATTGCATGATTCTGGTACCCCTCTTGCCTGCCGCCATCCCTCATGAGGAGCTGCCCCAGGTAGCAACTGCTCCTTCAGCCTGGTTCCTGGAGTGAGCCAGGCCGAGCCACAGACCTGGAAGCAAGAAATGAGGATGCTCTGAGATAACTCATAGCAACTCCTGAGATAGGTATTGTCTTGACCCTATTTTACATATGGGGTTAGACTACATCCTTTTCTTCTAAGATCCTGCCAAGCTCTGATGTTCTGTGATCCCGAGGTCTGGAGATCTGCGGAGCATCGGCTGCCTCTCAGGCTGTGGCCAGTAGGCCTTGAAGAACAGCGTCACTTTCTTGGGCTCAGATATTAAGGCTGATGCTGCTGAGAGACACTGGGAAGGCAAGAAGTGACTTTGCTTGGGTTCCCACTAGCGTTTGGAAGGGCTGAGAGCAGTCGTTTGCATTCCAGGGAGGAACTGACTTCTGCAAGGCTGCACCTGCAGAGTGTGAGTCAGTGGAACTCAGTGGAACTCAGTGCCAGAGTCCTGTGGCTCAGCTGCAGCGATGGCCTGTCTGGGGCCTGGAGCCTTCGGGACCATATGTGGAACTAAGCTGCTCCTGAGGCCCTGGTGGCCAGATGCAGGGCAGCTAAAAGCCAGCTCAGGCAGCAAAGGAAACATTAAGAGAAATATATCTCAGGCTCCGTGTTCCTGAAGGCTTCCATCTCAGTGGGGGCCTGCTTCAGGATGTGCTTGCCAGTTTGGACTCCTGAGCCATCTCTGCAACTGCCTGAAGCACCTCCCCACGCAACAACTGTTGCCGCCGGGGCCTTTTTCTGCCCGCATTGCACTAGCACCCAGCGGAGGCCGGGATCCCCACTCTAGCCCATCACTGGAACCTGCTGCTCCGCAGATCTGGACTCTGCTGTGTTAAGAGCCCAGAGGACTGGTGTGCAAGGGAGGAATGCTGTTTTCTGTGCAGTGAAGACATTCGCAGCCTCTGAAGGCTGCAAGGGCAGTAGATGGAGCGACTCCAAAAGCATTGTATTGATTGCAAGAGAGAGTTCAAAATGCCTCCTGGAAGGCAGACAGCCCTGGGCTCTGGTGAGGTGCTAATGAGCTCCCCAGCCAGCTCCAGCTCTGCCTGCGTGTTTCCAGCAAAGACTCAGGGTTGGTGTTGAGGAGAGGACCAGCGAGGGGGTGACAGAGGTGATTAATGCAGAACAGCTTCATGAGCTCATACCAGCCCTTCTCCCCAAGTATTTTGTTTCTTTTTCTTTTCACATGGCAAAGCAAAGAGCCAGGAATGCACTGAGAATACCCTCCTGTATCACGTTCTGATCTGGTTGCTTGTATAAATGAGCCAGCCTTTCAGACAAGAACGAACCCACCTCCTCGAAAGGAACGTCAAAGCCAAGGGTTTGTCTCATTCCTTCCCCCTGTGATCCCAGCCCCTCACCATCTCCCTGGCTCCCCAAGGTTGAGTCACCCTGTTTCCATGCGAATGTCAGGAGGCACACATCATATGGAAGGCAGAGGCTGAATGCATCCAGGGAAGGAGTTGATTGAAAGCAGGGGTGAGCTGACATGTCGAATGGGCCCCTGCACTTCTGTGTGGGTTTGCCTTACTGTGTTTCCATACTGGGAAGCCTTCTCCAGAGATCAGCTTTTCCATTTATCCGTGGCTCCATCCTAAGCTTGGCACCTTCACTTCTGTGCATCCTGTGCGTACTCAAGTCTGTCTTCACAGAAGCAAGAAGGATGCCGAAGAGGGCATGGAAACGGGTCTCTTACAGTTTATTAAAACATGAACATCTGTATTCCTTTTTTCACCTTGAATTAAAACAAAATCAGTATATTTTTTCTTTTCAAAGATATGCTTTAGGAGCCCATGTTTAAATTCTGGACCTGGAAGCCAATATTTCGGTCATGAGCCCCCAAGCATCAGACTTTGAAGGAGAGAAAACCTGAGTTCTAATCTCGGCTCTACCACCAGCAGCAGCAGCAGGAGACCTGCCAATTCCCTAAACATTAGCGGCAGGACCTTTCATCCTTCATGCCATACCTCTGCCATTCTCTTTCCTTGTTTGTCCCTTGAAGACTTCAACTTCCAAACAGATGTGACTATCCCTTCTTTGCTCTTCTAAACAGACTGTGATTTAACTCATGGACTCACATATTTATTGAATGATTATTATATTATATATTATTATTATTAAATAGGTACCAGGGATACAGGAGTCAACCAAACTGACGAAAAGCTTCTGCTTTCACAGATTATGTTCTGGACCAGCTCTGTCCAGGAGAACTATCTGTGATAATGGAAATGGTCTATATTGGTGCTGTCCAATAGCTATGAATCAATAGCCAGATGTGCTTATTGAGCAATGGAAATCGGGCTCTTGTGATGTAGGAACTGAAGTTTTAACTCTTTTAATTAATTTAAATTAGCTGCATGGTGCTCATGGCTACCATATTGGACAGAGCCGTTCTAGAGGGAGAGATGGACTTGGAAAGACACCAGTATGTTACTACAGATTGTGACTGGGACCATGATGGAATCAAGTAGAGTGTGGTGACAGAATAACTGGGAAGACCCACTTTGATAGGTGGACAAGAGAGGTTTCCTGGAAGAAGTGACATTTGAGCTAAACTAGAAGAATGAGATGTCAGCCATTTAAAGAACAGGAAGAAGATCTTTCCAGGGAAAGAGAACAGTGAGTAAAACTCCAGAGGTAGGAATGAATGTGGCAGGTTGAAGTTGGGCAGTGTGGCTGGAATGGGACCAGTGAGTAGTGTGAGTAGGGGTGGAGAGAGCCAGGAGCCGGATCATTCAAAGCCTTGTAGCCCATGGGGGAGAGAAAGGGACTTGCTAGAAGCCTAACATCAGGCAGAGAAGGAGCAGGGCACTAAGCCCACATCTCCTTGCTGTCGGTGGTGCTACTTCTGCTGTGCCATGCTTCCCAAGTAAAGTGGGCTCCCAACCATCAGGTGCAATGCTGGGTCTGGTGGTGAACCTCATCTGCATTCCATTTCCATCCCATCTCCAGCCTGACTTATGTAGGCCTGTCTAATTTATCTAGCTGCTGTATATGGCTAGTGCATGTCGGGCACGGGGGCCTGCCCATGTTTGTCTCTGTGAAAGAGAAATACTTCCATCTCTACCAGAGCCATCTTTTCTGATCATGTCTATTTGGTAGTTAAGATTCTGGAAGCATTTAGCACAAGGCGGAATTGCTGTAATGACAAGTGGATCCTTCTGTAACCTCCACTTAATTGGATGAAGTGACAGCCCCAGCAAAGACTCAAATAAAATTTGGTACAATTAGACTGTGCTGAACGGCTTGTGCCTGACCCAGTGTAAGACCTTTGCAGCTGGTTCATGGAACCATGGAGGAAACTGGTCAAACAGGAAGAGGCTGTGTGTCTGTGCTTTGGGGCCAGGGGAAGTGTTTTCTTCACCTGATTGTTCCCCCATCCTGCCCCCTGCATCCTTTTGGGTCCTCTTTACAGAAGATTCCTTGCAGGAGGGTATGGTGTGGGGTGCTGAAGCAGAGGGAGGGAGTGTCTTAGATTGGGTCCTCTGGGGAAAAAATCTGAGACAGAGTTGGGTTCAGAAGGTTTATTGGGGACAGCGTTCGAGAAATCACCTATAAGGGAGTGAAGAAGGCCGGATTGGGCCAGGGAGATGCTGACTCGAGATTTACATTTGAGGTCTCGGGCATCCTATGGGGCACTACAGAGTTGTCCCAAATTGAGGCAAGGGAATGGGCCTTTTGGTTCCAAATCATCCAGCCACTGGCATCCACTCACATCCCCAGGAAACGTAACCTTCAGGGAGTAAATCCCAGGGAGAGAGGAAACTGTGAGCAAGCAGCAGCTGACATTACCAGCAGCTGGGGTGGGGGTGCATCCACTTCCACATGGGCAGAACACGACAGTAGCCATTTCAAGGACAGCCAGAACTAACCACCCATGGTGTCCTGGGAATTCCTGAGCCTCCTCAACTCCTGACTATGGCACCTCCACACCCAGAATTCCCCTCTGCTCCTCTCTTCCAATTCTCTTTACTCTGCCCTCCACTTCTTATGGGTGAAATCGAGCAAGTCCCTTCTCTACCTGAACCTCAGTTTCCTCTCTCTCCTCCATTCTACTTGCCTTTAACAGCTTCACTGACCTTCAGTGCCATCTTATTGCCTTCTGGTTTTATTCCCCATGACCAGTTATATCTGAAGGTAGCTTGTTGATGCACTCGCCACCCTCCCATGGTTCTTCCCATTTGGTCTAATTCCCAGCAGGGAGCCTGGAAGTATAACTTCCACCATCCATTGGAGCATCCTGGTGTGGTGGTGAAATCTGGGTAAGATTGGCACGAATGAGGATCCTATGCTACCGCTTTCCAGATAAGCAATGCTGGGAAAGGAGGGTTTTCTTTCTGTTCATTGTGGGGGCATAGACATGTATTCATGTCTTTTGTGTCAAACTTTCATCATTTTGAACCTTTCTCATCTGTAAAATTGGGATAAGACTGTCTACCTCTTGGAGCTGTTGTGAGGATTAGATGTTGCACGACAAGCCCACAGCACAGCGCCTGGCATGTGATAGGAGCTGTCATCGTTGTTGGGTTTTGTTGAAAGCTGTGGTCAGTTCGGCCTGCCCAAGAGCAGTCCAGGTTAAATCTCAGCACCTACGTTAGAAGCCAGGTACTGGAATCTAGCCTTGAGTATAGCAGAAAGCTTTGAGAGGGGTTGGTGATAGCCATGACAAAGCCAGGTTATCCATGATTTGGTTGTAGAGTTTCCAGTTCAGTCCAAGACCACCCCTCAAGTGTTCTGAATTACTCAAGAACTTGAGCACCTCATCTGAATGCAACCTCCCGTCTCACCTACTCCTCTCCTCTTCCTGTCCTGTTGTCCCACCGTTGGGCATCCACAGCCTTGACTCATGCTTAGAAAGGGGGCCGCAAGAGTTGTATTTTCCATCCCATAACTCTGGCTCAGTGTAGGCGTCTTTCTGTCCTCACAGGCAGTGGGCGCCGACATGGTATCCCACATCCCAGAGTCCTGTTCTTCCCCCATTGTTGGACACACAGCAGGACTCCATCGGCAAATGGAAAAGAAAAGGCTTGATCACTGTTTATTCTCCTTAATTTTCATTGTGCCTCTTTTATTTTTACCCTTGATTACAAGCAACAGAAAGTTCCTCTCTGTCTCACCCCCGCCCCCCTTTGCAGCTGTTGGTTTGAATAGCATCCACTAGACCGACCCCCCTGGTAGACTCAGAAAGGAGAGAAATTAGCTAAAAGGGAAACAAGAGAAGCTTTTTTAGTTTGGGGCGGGAGCCTCATTTTGCCAAACCTGCATTCTTTTGCCTGGTTCCAGAGCTGCCTTTGAATGCCAGCCCACAGTTTCTGGGGACAAAGTATTTTGTTGCTGTTTTGCTTGTTGTGATTGATATTGTTATTTGAAGACAAACTGGGCTTCTCAGTGCCCCTCTACAGATTGTTTTGTGGTTCTAGTTATACCATTTATAGAGAAGGCCAATCTGCTTGTCAAGAGGTGTCAGACTTAGGTTATTTTCATGTCCTTTATTTACTCCTTCAGTCTTGTGTATTTAGTCACTCATCATATAAGCTATGTACCTGCTAATTGCCTGCATTTTGCAGTGACTAGGATGTGAAGCTAAATAAGACAATTCCCTTGACCTCAAAGGGTAAATACAGTCTGGCTGGGGAGACTTTCTTGTAAACCAACAGTCAAAATGAAGGGTGAGCAATGTTGCATTCAGAGAATGGCCATTGTTAAGTGGATAGACGTGCTGTCATTGTCCCTTGGTCCAAGTCTCAATTCTACCACATACTGACTGTGTGACCCTAGTACAAGTTATATACCCTTTCTGTGCCTGTTTCCTCATCAGTTGTAAAGTGGCTGCTGTTGCTCCTGTTGTTAAGAAATTACAGACTATGGCTCCGGAAACTGGGGTTCAAAGTTTGGCTTCATCCCAGAATAATTTATCCTCTGGCAAGTCACCTAACTTGCACTCCCTTATACAATTGGAATGTTTTTTACTCACAGGTAAAGGCAGTGCTAGGAAGTGTAGTCCCTGAACCAGTGACATTAGCATTGCAAGAAGCTTTTTAGAAATACAAATTCTCAGGACCCACCCCAGACCTATTGCATCAGAATTTGGAGTGGGGTTCAGGAATCTGTGTTTTCACAAGCCCTCCAGGGAATTATGATGCATGTTAAAATCTCAGAAGCACCGAGTTAAAAGATAAGGTGTGAAAATTGTCTAGTGCAGAACCTGTCCAAATGTTGATGCTCCACAAAAGGTATTTACAGATGTTGTAGTGAAAATAAAAAAAAAGGCAGTGAGTAACTCTCTTTAAGGGTGCAGAAGGCTTTCTTGAAAAGTTCAATTTAAGCTGGCTCTAGAAAGATGATTGAGAGTTTTGAGAAGAAAGGGCACTGCTGGGTAGAGGCACAGTGGGGGCAAAGGTAGACTTGGTAGAGCTAGACTGTGATAGCCTGGTTCAGTCAGGCCAAGGACTTTGGACTTCATCTAGGAGGCTACTGGATGATTTTAAACACAGAAGTGACATGATCAAATTTGTCGTTGGGAAGATCAGTCAGGCTGCAGTGTGACAGCAGGAAGACCCAGTGACCCAGAGTAAATGATGGTCCCTGGAGTCTTCAGAACAAAAGTTCTACTTAAATTGGACATTGGCTGGTATACCAGTTGTCCTTTACTTTCTTGGTCTTGTACCTGCTTTCCTACAAACATTCATTATGTGCTTAGGATGTTCTAGACACTTGGGTATACACATAAGACAAGGGAAACAGTATGCATATCCTCCCGTGATCCAGTCTCCTGAGAAAGATAAATGCAATTCCTTGATGGTGAGAGGAGATGAGCCAAACTTTATCAAACACCTGGCATACTGTAAGTACTGCTGTTAATATAATTACTGCTAGTTATCACCTGGCAATGTTCTTGGGGCCCCTCAAGTATAATCTTAAACTTCACAATGACCCATTTCACAACTGAGGAAACTTCACTCAGAGGTGCAAGTATCATGACATGCAAACGATTAGATATCAAAGTGGACATTAAGATCAGGGAGGCCTTTTTTATGGCTGGAATGTGGGGACAGCTGGGTAAAGCTAGAAGGGCAGTCAGGAGACAGACACGAGGCCGCTCATGGTTTCAGACAAAGGAGGCCTCACTTGGTCTTGTCAGCAGCAGGGCAGTCTTTAAATGATGTTAAAAAAAGGTAGTGACATGTTCAAAGCCACTTTGGAGAGATGCTCTGACTTCTCAGAGTATTTGCAGGCAAAAAGTGAGGTCTTGGGAGGTAACATTTTGTGAGGGGCACTGACATTTATACATAGCATTTCTTCTTCTTTGCCTAATTCTCTGAAGATCTGTCTGTGTCAAAATCTCAGCAGGATGAGTGAAGCACCAAAGCTCTTCTATTTTCCCTCCCTCCCCTAAAAAATCCCATTAGTAACAGCTCATCAGTCCCCACAGAATAGTGATGGCAGATGCCAAGGGACTGAGTGTGGGATGCATGTGTGTGTCCTCAGAATGGAAGGCAGAAGGGGGCCAAGAGGGGAGATGGAGGAGGGGGTGCCCTCCCATGTGCTGGATTCTTGACACATACCAGCTCATGTAGCCCTCACAGTGTGGGGAGTAGAAATTGTCTCTCTTTTACCAATGATAAAGTTAAACTCAGGAAGGTTAGGGATCTTGCTCAGGGTCACACAGATGCCAACTGACTGGACCAGCTTCCATTCCCAAAGGCCACCTGGCCTTAGAATCCTGGTTTTGTGTATGGTTCTATGTGGGCAACATTATTGCTTGTAACACCTCAGCAATAAGACTCAGTCTTTATGATGGGCAAATTTCTGACTACTCTAATGCCATAGGGCCCCGTGGCAGGCTAAATAATGTGCCCCCCCCCCCAAGATGTCCACATACTAATCCCAGGAACATATGAATGTGTTATCTTATAGGGCAGAAGGGACTTTGCAGATGTGATTAAGGATGATGGAAGGGGACACTCAGCAATAGGAGCTGCTGCTATTATCCTTGCCATATGTATGAAGCCACTGAGCTCAGAGAGGTTGTTACTTGCTAAAATCAAGGTGTCAGAGGCAGGATTTGAACCAGGTCATTTATGTCTGCCAGGCATACTTTTGATTCTCTAATGTTTACTGCCTTTTACGAAAGCTTTGCAAAATTGTTAAAATTTGCCATCAACCTGAGGAACATCTGCTGATTAATGAGTCTCTGAGGTATTTGCTCCCACAGATCTGAGCTGTCCAATATGGCAGCCACTGGCCATAGGTGGTTATTTAAATGCAACTTTAAATTAATTAAACTTAAAATTTTAAATTTAATTTTCTCAGTTGTATGAGTCATGTTTCAAGTATTCAACAATCATATGTAGATAGTAGCGACTGTATTGGTCAACACAGATACAGCATATTTCCATCACCACAGAAAGTTCCATTGGACTTCACTGCTGTGAATGATGGCAGAGCAGTGATGATGGGAAAAGAATGGACAGGCTGACCCTAAGTACTTTTAAGTGGGACAGTGAGGAGGAGTCCAGGTCCCAGCTATGGTGGAGGAAATGGAATTAACCAGCATTCCTTTTGTGGAGGAAGTACCTTGACTAACCCATTTAGAGTAGAAGCAGATGTCTCAAAAAATATCTGATATCAGAAGTCAAGATAATATTTCAAGGAGGAGGAGGGGTCACATATTAATGTCCAGTGGATTTAACAACATAGAAGCTATTAGTAAACTATGCAAGAGCTGTTCTGGTGATGTGGTCGGTGGTGAAGTTCCAATTCAAGTGAGGCATGAGGCAGCACAGACAGAGGAGTAGATAATTCTTGTTTGAGAACTTTGACTATGCAGGAGATAAGAGAGATAAGGAATGATGCTGGCTCAAGGTGGATACAGATCCGAAGTGGAGGACGTGTGGTGATGGCAGTGGCTTTGAGGGACACTGACATCTTGGTGGGAAGAATCCCATTGCTAGAAAGAGGTTAAATGTTTGTGAAAGAGAAGCCGTAACAGACACACGTAACGTGTCTGAGATGGGGGAAGAGCATAAAATCCAAGACATTGCAAACATGGCCTTAGACAGAAATAGCAGCAAATCCTTCACTGTAAACAAAGCAAAAGAGAAGGAGGAGTTCTCATCTAACAATGTCTTTCTTTGGAAGATAAAGGTCTCTGCTTCAAGCAAGGAGGAAAATGCAGCCTCTGGAGGGGAGGAGTGTGGTTCAAACAGATGTTGAGGAGAGTGGGTTTATCAGAAACCTAGTGGGGCTGCCCACAATATCTAGGCCACAGCCAAGCAGGTGATAACAGGTCCTCCCTGATGTGTAGACAGAGATGTTCTTGGCTATTCAAGTACAAAAACTCCACTACTCAAAGTGAGGTCCATGGATTCCTAGCATTGACAGCACCTGGAGGTTAGAAATGCAGACACTTCAGCCCCATCCTAGACCTATTGAATCAGAATTGGCATTTTACCAAGTTCCCCAGTGATTTATAGGCCCAGCAACCTTCCAGAAGCACTGCTTTAGTGAATGGTTGTTTTTCCTGACAGGTGACAAAGACAGAGAATTACACATTGGCGAGAGTGTTGTAGATTGATGGACCATGGAATCTGAGTTGGATAAGGAGGAAGAGGGTGATGAGTGGGAGGAGGGCAGGAAGAGGTCCTCATGAGGCTGAACAAAGTATTGGGTGCTTTAAGGAAGTGGAAGGGGATAAAGAGAAGACCATCTGACAACACAGGGTCATTGGTGTCCTTCCTAAATGGTGCTTCAGTGGAGCATTAAGGCAGACATAAGATAGTGAGCTCCTTGAGCGAAGTGGCAGCAGGCTTTGGAGGTTCAGGCATGGGGTAGGTGCTAGTCAAATGGCTTTTTATTGACTGTCTGAAATGAGTTCGCCAGAAGGATGGATGGAGGCAGGAAGCTATGTAATTAGGAGTTGCAGGTGAGGGATGCACCTGTGTGTGTGTGAGATGGTAGGGGTGTATGTACACGCCTGTGCTTGGGTGTGTGCATGCACATGTGTGTGCAAATGGCAGCAGAAATCCTTGGGGAAAAGGCCAGGCCCCCAGTCATGCAGCTGGTTCACGATAAGAGTGAGCTGGAGCCCCTGCCACTCTGACACTAGTCCCAGACCTGCAGGTCTTCTACCCTCCCGCCTCAAACTGAGCTAACTCAACCTCTCTCCCTAACCTGCTTCTCTGCCTGTGCCCCTCTCTTGGCACATGGCATTGCTGTCCTCACACTTGTCCAACCAGGAACTCGAGGGGCCAGCCTGACATCTCCATCTGTCACCTGATCTTGCCACCTATTTCGTGACTATTCCCCTAACCACTCTGCCCGGCAAGAAAGGGACATGGGCATGTGAACAATAAGGCAGTCTGCCATAGTGAGTTGGTCTTTACCCATTTATCAAATAATGACTGATCCCATCCATGGCGATGGTAGAGGACCCTCAGTCCCTGGGTTAAATCACTACTCTAGACAGGATGGGTGGCAGAAGCCTCTATAAAGCACAAGAAGGAGCTCGACAGATGAAGAGAAGCTCATGACTTATTTGGAGTATTTAGTGATTTAGGGGCTATATATAACAGAGGTCTGGTGGAGAAGGGCTGCCTCCTCTTAGAGTTGGTTACTTTGTGCCAGACACTATATTATAGTATTTTAACATTAGATAAAGTTTTGTGGATGAGGAAAATCATGGTCAGAGAGATTAAGTGGCTTGTCCAGGTTGTCGGGGTAGTTAATTGCAGAGATGGGAGTTGATTTAGGGTTGATTCTAAAGGGTGGGTTTTCATTTTTCTTTGGTATCACAGTGCATTCTTCCAGTGGCTTCTTGCCCCAAGCACCTGAGGATCGTAGAACTCAGAGATGGAAGGAAGCCCTCAGGCCGTTTAGCCCTAGCCTCCCTCAGAAGCTTTGGGGATGCTACTTCCGAATTCTACTTCTGACTTCAGAATTTCTTTTTGCCAGAGGAATCTAGGCAGCACACAACAGCCAGACTCCTCTTTGGTGCTCCCCTCCTGCTCAGAGATGTGCTTTCAGCTCCACGTGGGGTGCTGGGCGCTCTGTATCTACCACACCAAATCCAAGCCTGTTGTCTCAGCCACACTCTGACTGACCGAAGACGTCAGCATGAGCTCAGGTCTGCAAAAGTGTTAACCCAATTGTTGGTCAGCCACCTGGGATCTTTGGAGGGGTCTCAGACACTGGGTTAAGTTACCCACAGCTGTTTGCCCTTTAACACACCCATCTGAGGTCTCTCTGTGTGCCAAGTCCATCCTGCTCAAAGTTGTGTTGGGAGGAATGCTTCATTTTGGTTAAAATTAAATTAAAGGAATTTTTATTTGTTAGGCTGGATGTTATAAAGTCATTGTTTTCCATGGAAAACAGTTTACTGCTAAATGGAAAGAAAAATCAAAATAGATGAAATCTTTTCTTGATCATTTTTGTTAAAAAAAAAAACAAAAAACACAACCAAAACCCAGAGTCTTAAATATTTCTACCATCTGTTCCTTATTTCTGAAACTTTGTGTTGAGTATCTGGGGGTTGGGGAAACTCAAAAGGCCATCAAAATTGTTTTAAGTAATTAAAACTGATAAAATTTGTGAGTTTTTACCTAATCTCTGGATGATTTGATTGGAGTCAACCAGATGTAAAACTGCCTGCAACAAATTATTTTGTGGCTATATGACATGCAATTTTGACAAAATATCTTGAAAACAGCTGCTAAGTATGTGATCTGGGGATTTGACAGTGCAGGAGGACAATTCTGTGTACTCAGGGAAGCTTGTAGAAAATCCAGTATA